>CAJVGC010000582.1:67699054-67732284 GCA_910822075.1 Senecio squalidus
AGAATCCGATAATCACAATGTCATCGACATATAGTAGCAAATAAGCCATATCAGATCCATGTCGGTAAACGAACAAAGACGAGTCAAAGTTTCTTTGACAAAACCCAATCTTAGATACATAAGTTGCACACCGTTGATACCAAGCTCGAGGTGTCTGTTTCAGACCATATAAAGATTTCTTCGAATGACAAACATAATCTGGAGAGGTTCGGATCCCCAAACCCTAGAGGCTCATGCATGTATATTGTTTCCTCTAAAGAACCATGCAAAAATGCGTTCATTACATCCATCACCTGGAGAGACCCAAGCTAAGAACTGTGTATATGGTTGACGGTTTGACAACCTGACTAAAATTCTCCTCACAGTCAATACCTGGTTATTGGCTTTTACCATTTGCCACCAACCGGGCTTTATATCGATCAAAAGAACCATCAGCGTGCAATTTATGCTTATACAACCACATGGAAGTAACAATATTGACCCCATATGGTCGAGGAACAAGTTCCCACATTCCATTTTTTATTAAAGCACTATACTCTGTTTTCATAGCTGAATTCCAGTTTGGATCTTTTAGGGCTTGTAGGTAGGAGAGAGGCATAGTGTGTGTGGTAGTTGTGGTGTGAAGGTTTATGAATGGGTTTTATGAATGCCCCGTTGAGAACGGGTGACCATGGATGAGATGGAGGTGGTGGATTTGGCGGTGTTGAATCAGGACTTGATGATGAAGAGCTAGGTGAAGGTGTGGTATGACCAGTGGAGGAAGACTATCAATAGACTGTTGAGACGATGGTGTACTGGGGACCGAAGGTGGTGTATTTGGAGATGGTGGATTTGGAGACGGTGGAGGATTTTGAGATGGTGGAGTTTGTGGTATGGTGTTATTTGGGGTTGCCCCCGTGGTGTGAGAAGGGGGAGGTCGAGACTCAAGAATTTGTCGAGCAATTGGAGAAATATCGCAAGATGTGTCTAAGAATTCATACGAGGGAGGTTTTGTAGTAGTGAAAGAAGAAAAAAGGGAAGGATGACTCGTCAAAGATAACATGTTGGGAAATGATGATTTTTCTTGGTATTGAGATCTAGATACCGATACCCACGGTGGTTGAGCGGGTAGCCAAGAAATATACATGGGATGGTATGAGGAGCTAGTTTATGGGGTGGGAAAGTTTATGGGTAGCAGAGACATCCAAAAGCTCGATAATGAGTATATTTTGCCTCTCTGTGAAACAATTTGGTGAAATGAATTTCATTTTGGATAGATGTGGAGGGAATAATGTTCAACAGGTGTATAGCCATGTGTAAAGCTTCAGCCCAATATTCAAGTTGAAGATGGGCTTGGAAGAGAAGGGTTCGAACTATATTGTTGATGGTACGAATCATTCGTTCCGCCTTGCCATTTTGCTGGGAAGTATATGTGCATGAGAATCGAAATTGGATGCCATTAGTGGCAAAGAGATCATGCATGGATTTTTTTTTGTCAAACTCACCACCATGATCACACTGAAGAGATCTGATTTCACATTTAAATTGAGTATTAACATATGCGCGAAAGTGAGAGAATTTGGAGAATGCCTTAGATTTTCTATGAGGTGGGTAAACCCAAAGAAAGTGAGAAAAGTAATCAATAAACAAGACGTAATATTTAATGCTACTAATGCTAGGTATTGGAGAGGTCCAGATGTCGGAAGGAATGATGTCGAAATGTAATTCAACTACAAATTCAAATCGATCAAATGGAAGTTTCATTTGTTTTTCGAGTTGACATGCACGATATATAGACAAGTTTTTGTCTTTATGACAAGAGATTAAGTTATTTGACACAAGAGATCTCATAACATTATCGTTGGGGTGAGCCAGAGGGATCAAATTTGAGTAAGAAGTACATAAGTAGAAACGTTGTGAGCAAATACCAGATATAAATCATTAGTGCTGTCACATCGAATGAGAAGTTGACGGGTTTTAAAATCTTTTACAGAAATGACATATGGATGAAATTCAATGGAACATTTATTGTCGGTTGTGAGATGCACATAAATTAGGTTTTTGATTATGTTTGGTGTGACGAGAAATTTTTTAAGGTGTAAGGGATAATAAGGGTTGGGTAATTTATTGTATCCCATTTGGGTTACAGGTATCAAAGATCCATTACCAACTATTAAATATTGATTAGTGCTAGAATTAAAAAAAGATTGTAGGTTACCTGCATGAGAGGAGAGATGTGATGTAGCTCCTGTATCCATGAACCATCTACGATCTACGATAGGAAGTCCCATTTGTTTTTTTTAAGCAGTCAACGATGACGTCAGCAGTCAACCGATGATTTTAGCACTCAACGGATGACGTGAGCAGCCAACGGTCAGCAGTCAAAGGTGACGTCACCAAGTCAAAAACTGGCGTCAGCCCAAACACGTTGAGGGTGGGACGTGACTCAATCTGGTAGCGCGTGAGATCCACACGCAACGTTGGTGGCGGCGCGTCGACAAGTGGCGGCGCACGAGAGGGAGTTAGGAGACAAAATTTTACAGAACTGCGAGAAATTCAACGGGGATTCTGAATATGGGAGGTGAGATATGATAGTGAGCAGAAAACGTTGAATTTTCAGATCTGTGAATAAATTTTGTGATTACTGATTTGCTTGCTGGCGGCGCGTTTTTAGGTGTTACGGCTTACAAATTTTCATGTTTTGCTTGGAACTTTGTTCCGCTTCTAATGACAGTAGAGGTTATGATCAATCTTTCTTGAAAGAGATAGAGATCGAATATGAAGAGGGATGAGGTTTTAGACAAATGTAAGAAAAGACGATGGAGCACAAGGCTCTAAGGAAATATTTTTGTTTATTGCTTAATCATTCACAATACAGATGATACGCATATAAATAGGCCAACAACCCAAGAAACCTTAGAGCCCGTGAGTCCATTGAGCTACACGTTGGGTGGGATATACATAAATAGGTATACTCTAATAATGGTTGTTTGATTTTGGAATTGGTAAGGTTTGAATTGAAAATCTCTTTTAAAACTTTAACTTGATTTTGCAAATCGGTTTTCAATTTTTACATTTTTAGTTTGAATAGTTTGATTTTGTGATTTCAAGTTGTTAATTTCATTTGAAATTTTAGAATTTTCATTTGGCTTTTTACATTTACATTTGAGAGCGTTGAAACCAATTTAGAGTCGGTTGACAATTTCTTATTGAGCTCAATGATCTTATTTTCTAATGGAGAAAAACATGAAGATTGTACCCTTTTCACTGGTTTGTGTGATGATTTTTGAGGCATGACTAAAAGTTCTCGAGTGAGTTTAGAAATTTGTCTCATGGCCATCAAATAGGGATCATCCATTCTTTTAAACTGATCAAGTGTGTCAACCAAATCTTCTTGTTCTTCTAATTTGCTCCCAGCTTGAACTTTAGTGCAATGAAGTGTTACATTATCCGTGACGATTGTAAAGTCCATTTTATAACCAAAATACTCTTTTTCGTGATGAAAAATGGATGTTCGGAATACGTTGAAAGCTTGATGAGGAAATCATAAGTCTGAAAAGTTGAAGTAGATCACACGCTTGATAAACATTGTGTGTGTGTGTGTGTGATACTAGGGCATGATATATAGATTTCTTTAGATACATCATATTATCGTTACCCAAACTTTTATTTGGATTGAAAAATTGAAATTCTTTTGGTTTGTTTGGAAAAATTGTTTAATCCGTTTGTCCTCGTTTCAAAAACTCACACTCTAAAGCTTCATTTTTCTTTTTAAATTCGAAAACTTGTGCTTTAAAAGACTCGATTTCCGTTTTAAAACCTTCTATTTGTTTTTCTAAAAATATAACATTATACATAGAACGGAATTTCTCAATATTTTCATTGTCTAGTGTATCCATTCTCACTTTAGAAAATTGTCTCATGGCCATCAAATCGGGATAATCCATTCTTTTAAATTGATCAAGTGTGTGAACCAAATAATTTGCTCCAAGCTTGAACTTTAGTGCAATGAAGTGTTTTTTTTTTATCCTGACGATTGAAAAGTCCATTTTATAACCAAAATACTATTTTTTTCATGATGAAAAATTGATGTTGAGAATACATTGAAAGCTTGATGAGGAAATCACAAGTCTGAAAATTTGAAGTGGAAGCCATTTAAGCTTGACCCGTAAATCACACGCTTGAATAATCGTTGTTCTGAAACTTGAACAAAATGCTGAAATTAACATAGTTGAAGTCTCCTTTCAAAGTCAATTATGAAAATATAAATTTCGTAACTTTTGGGCACTTGAAACTTGTTGAAATAAGTCGTAAAAGCTTAAGCAATATCCGAAAATATGTCGGAAAAAAAAACATTCTCTCTCTTGGTAGAAACTCATATTTCTTAAATTCATTTCTATTGTGAAAACGTGGTATTTCAAAACTTTAATTGTTTCAAACTTTTAGTTTTTTTATTAGTGAAGCTTGAAATTTAACATTTCCAACTTATCCTGATCTTTAATGTTCATTTACACAAATTCCCGTTTTAACCCGTTCCGATGTGTTCTCACGATGCTTGATCGAAGGCTTATTTGAGTGTGTACAACTATAGCCGGTTATTCACATGTAAGTCATGATGCATGTCCATATAGGAGAAGATCAAACACATTATATTGCATCCTTTTTTGGAAGAAATTTAATATCCTGGCAAGAACAAGATATAGTTTATTTGTCATGTGCAAAATCACAATATCTAGTTATGGCTAGAACAACAAGTGAATTAACATGCCTCAGTCCGGCACAAGAACCGGGTGATAATTGATTGTCACTTTGTTCAAGAACCAGATTGTAGGTCGCCTAATCCGAGATCCCTTTGAACCCTAATACAATATTAGATGCGGAATATCTAATATCTAAGTATAAATGGTGAAGAACAACAGAGATAACCAAATGAATGATACTATTAAACTTACGTATTCATTACAAACACGAAATAGTATCTTAACACTCGATTACAAGACTTTAACTCACAAGAACTCACAGTTACGTGACCTAGACTAAGCTCACGTACCTATTCTTGATTTGACAGCTCTGACAACTTTCAACAACATCATTTATAATCCCGAGGCTGCTATTTATAGTCACCTCGAAAAACCCTAAACAGTTACGCGCACGTAACTGTCTGGGAGACAGTTACGCGCGTAACTACACAGTTACGTGAGGGTAACTGTCTGAGAGACAGTTACGCGAGAGTAACTGTTAGTTACTCTCCGTAACTTAGTTACTTAGAGTAACTGTTAGTTACGTGCGTAACTAATAGTTACGCGAGAGTAACTGTTAGTTACGCTGCGTAACTCAGTTACTCACGTAACAACTTTACATAAACGCGTTTTGGACTTTACAACTCGATCTAAATACATTCTAACTCGACGACACATTCATATTGAATACAACTACAGACATTTATGTCCCAACAAACTCCCCCTTGGATGTAGCTTGTATTCTTCAAAATTTTTCTTGAATTTTTGGTGTCGAGAGATCGAGAGTTGATCCTTTATACTTCATAGAGACTTGTACGGTGTTCAGTCTGCAACCGATAACTTGCGAATATTTCTGACAGCTAATCTTCATCATTAAGCAACGCGGCTCCATGAATATCAGCTTCGAGTCCTTGACTTCCAGGAAGTGCTAAACTCTTCAAGATCCGATCTTTAACTCTGAAAACCTAGCTTACAAAGACAAAACTAACCAAATACGTGTTTTTGTTCTTTAAACTGATAAAATTTCTTGTTTTTCAGAAAACACGTGATAAAACCTTTTAACCATGAACGATACGTGACAACGAAGAAAATAAACGCAGAAATAAAATATTTTTGGATTTTTGTTTGTTTTCTTAACTTAAAACCTAAAATCTTTTTTTTGTGGTTTTCATCTATAAGCTATTTACACTACTTTAGCAACCTACAAAGAGCAAATCTTTTTTTGTTAGGGATTAGTTTGCTTATAGGATCATATCGCAGAAGTCGAATCACAAAAATCAGCCGATTATTAGTATATTTGTCCTCTTAAATACAACATATATATCATATAAAAAATCTTCCGATTATTTAAATTACAACTGTTTATATGGATCCCACTTATATTTACACTTAGCTAAATCCGAACTTCCCTCAAAGCGTCATCAAACCTCCAGTATTTATTTAGGAAAACTGTCACCTTATTCCTATTTTATTAACTACTCTAAGTATTGAAAAAGCATACATATAGTATTAAGTTTAAGCACTTATGCATTTTTCATTATTTATTAACTTTATTTAAGTTTTTATAAACTTTATTGAAGCTTAATAAGCTTTATTGACTCGTGAATTCCTCCCTCTGTCTCTTCCGTTTATCAAGTAAGCACCAAGAGTTATGGAATTCTTATTTGACTCTACTCTCCCCCTGTCTTTGCCGTTTATCAAGTAAGCATTAAGGGTTACAAGTTTTACTTAGATTTAATTATTTATAACTCTTCACCTTTATACTAACTTCAAGGAAACTATGATTTCGCAACCTTATAGAATCCAGGAGCGCCTCAAGGAATTTTTGAGTTTTAATAATTATATAAACTCTTTGAGTTTTAGATAAAAGCGAATATTTATTATTTTTTTGTTTTTCTCTCAATTTTTCTTTTCCTCGCTTTTTCTATTACTCTCAGATACTTATATATATATATATATATATATATATATATATATATATATATATATATATATATATATAATAATAATAATATCCTATGGTGACAGATTCCAGGCACACCGAAAGTTTTCAGCTTATCACTGAGATGAACAAACTTAACCGTGTTACCCATTAGAAACAGGTTCGGAAAATTGTTTATATGATATTGGCCGTACCTACTAATACATCGAACAAAAACTTATGATTCTGATTTTTAAAATATGTGATGTACTATCATTTCCTAAGGTTTTTACAAACTTTCTCCCCCTCTTTTTATGTTTTTCTGATTTTTATTGTTTTTCTGATTTTTCATAACTATACAAATCCTAAAAAACGTAAAAAGAAAGATTTCGAAGTCACGATCAAACGATTTAGGTTTTTATCAATTTGGACGCTTGATACTCAATTGAGATTAATTAATCTTTGACTCAATGAGTTTTCAAAACTTTAGACTCTTTTGAAAAGAGTTTTGCATTTAAGCAAAACGATTTTTGTTCGAGTCCGCAACTGTTAGGTCGCCTAATCCGAGATCCCTTTGAACCCTAATGTATTAGATGCGGAATATCTAATATCTAAGTATAAATGGTGAAGAACAGCAGAGATAACCAAATGAATGATACTATTAAACTTACGTATTCATTACAAACACGAAATAGTATCTTAACACTCGATTACAAGACTTTAACTCACAAGAACTCACAGTTACGTGACCTAGACTAAGCTCACGTACCTATTCTTGATTTGACAGCTCTGACAACTTTCAACAACAACATTTATGATCCCGAGGCTGCTATTTATAGTCACCTCGAAAAACCCTAAACAGTTACGTGAGGGTAACTGTCTGAGAGACAGTTACGCGAGAGTAACTGTTAGTTACTCTCCGTAACTGTTAGTTACTCTCCGTAACTGTTAGTTACGTGTGTAACTAATAGTTACTTAGAGTAACTGTTAGTTACGCTGCGTAACTCAGTTACTCAAGTAACAACTTTACATAAACGCGTTTTGGACTTTACAACTTGATCTAAATACATTCTAACTCGACGACACATTCATATTGAATACAACTACAAACATTTATGTCCCAACACAGATATTTTACTAAAAGACAAAGCACAATGAAATTGATCGTCACCTTTTGTTCGAGAGAAAGTATATGTCTCATGAACCTCCCACAATCAATCCAATATCGGTTCCATCCCGAGATCAACTTGCAAATGTCTTAACCAAACCACTTTGGGATCTCAAATTAACCCGATGCGTAACTAGTTAGGTATCCGTGATACCTTTGCTTCAACTTGAAGAGTGTTAAAATATGTTATAAATATTACTTTATATTTTAGTTAAGGAGAATATTCCTAATTTAGGAAAACAATGGTCGTGACCAACCATTCTCGTATTATATATATGTTTGTAGTTCTTGTAAGAGATACAATAATATACGAAAACATTGTGTTTAGTTTTCATACAAAATCAAATCTAGATTACAAATGTATTGATTTTCATTCGTGTTTGTGATCTCTTTGCGAAGATCATTATCATATGGTAGATATTAGACACGACATAGTTGGGCTTGGCCTATGGGTCCTACCCCTAAGGATTAGGGTCAACTTAGATTTACTTCGTGCTTAAGTTATGTGAGTATTATGTATTATATATAGACATGCAATCTATTATTTAATTCACACAATCACAATAGTATACAATTATACAATATACCTTGTGGTTTATTATGGTATTAGCACCAAGACTCTAGAAAAAACTCATACCGGAAAACCATCCTTCGGTCGCCTACACAACGTCGGCCGTCCGAATGGATCCTTTTTTCCCGTCCATTATCAAATAAGGGCCTTAAATCCATCATTTTAGATTCAAATTCTTTTTTCTTCTTTTCAACCAATTTAATGTTATATCTAGAAACCCCAACACACAAAAAACCTAGCCGTCTTGTTATGCCAAATAACGTTGATGTCGTCATCAAATAACTCAATTCGTCTCCATCTTCATCGTACATGTCTCTCTTTTATTTGTTGGAGAACATTGCTTTCTTCAACAACAATTGACCTGCAAATTGATGCTCTTTTCCAAAGAGCAACACAAGCTCTAGGCAAAACACAAGCCCGGACGTTACAATATCGTCCCCAAAAAGGAGGAAGTCGTCAAACAGAATACAACTCTACCTCCGTGAAGTTGGGCTCGCCTATGGCTCGTACCCATAAGGCTTAGGGTTAGCTTAGATTTACTTGGTGCTTAACTTATGTTAGTATTATATTTAGAAATGCAATCTATTATGTAATTCACACAATCACAATGAAGTTATGATGTGGTTTTGCTTCAGTGTATATATGTTGTTTGGTTTCAGATCCTTGCTAGCCTTTTGTGGAACCTTATATTTATTAAACAATAAACTAGATCTTTTATTTTGAATCTTAACAAACTCGTGTTAGCGGAAATAACACAAAATAGATGTATATGGTGAAAAACGAAAGAGAAATCGAATGCTTGATGTTATATTACATTCGCGTAAGTGTTACAATACGATTAACAATCAATACATTAAATTTTAGCCTTGAAACTTTTGAGAGAACTCGTAACTAGCGACACTAGCCGTTTGGGGATTCGAGCTCTGCATTTATGATCCTGAGGTTTGCTTTTTATAGGCAAACCTTCGTGAGCTGGAGTGTCGCAGCGATACTACCCTTTCCAATGTAACACCTAGTTACGCTGGGAGATCACAGTGTCGTGGTGCACTATACACTGTCGCTGATGCAGAGACGTAAAATCGGTTAGAACTCGATCTACACGAGTTTACTACACGACGCTCTAACTAGTAAATGTACAAGATACAAGCAAGCATATTATGTGCCAACACCTTTTATTTGTAATAATTTCCAACTGTCCCCAAAAACAGGTTTTTACACAATTACTATTCTGGATTTATTGATGCTTATCTTAATATGAACTTGTAGTCGAAGATTAACTTATTTTAGTATAAACTCATTTGAGGTAAACTCATATAGAGGATTTTGATTTTACAAAACAGTGTCCAGCCATTTTGAAGATTGTCACTAGTTGACCATCCTGATTGTTTGGTATTTTTCGGATTGAACAGCTTTCGACGAAGTCACTTCAACAAATGGATCGACTGAAGTTGCTCCAGCTCAATTTTGTGAAACTCACAGGATCTTATGAGGATTTATCAGAGCATTTAAGATGGCTCTGCTGGGTAGGATTCTACGAAACCACCATACATTCTGACATATTCATGGGGAATATGGTCGCTTTAGACTTGAGCTATAGCTGCTTGAAAGAATTTGAACCACCCATGGTAGTGAATTACTGTCCTCCTTTTGCATGGCCTATTCAGTTCTTAGTTTTATTGGTCTTCATCATGATAAATAAATCCTATTACTTTTGTGACAGGTTCTTGGATCACTGAAGATTTTAGATCTTAAGGAGTCACACAATCTCTTAGAAATCCGCAATCTCGACCAGATTCCTAATCTTGAGACTTTGATTCTCTCGAACTGTCTTGGTTTGTTTCATGTTTGTAGGACCATTGGAAACCTTGGAAGGCTGGCTATATTAAATATGTCAGGTTGTCAAAATCTGTGCAAGACTGACCAAATAATTACATCTGGTGGAGAAACGACACAAGAACCGCCATTTCCCTTGCCACATTCGTTACAGAGATTATTCCTCAACGACTGCAAGCTTGACTGCACTGGTTTATTTCCTCTAAGTTTCAATGATCAAGAATTTTTGCAATACATGAATTTGGGGAATGGCGTGTTTAATATGCTGCCCTCTTATAGCCGTCTTAAAAATCTCCGTGTCCTTGACTTAAGAAACTGTTACAAACTAAGAAGACTTATTTGTCTCCCAAGTACACTTGCAGAATTGTATATATATCACTGCATATCAATGGAGACGATAACTTTTGAATTTGGCCGATTCACATTGCAAAAGTTTTGTCATGAAGGCTGTATTATTTTGTCTGAAATTGAAGGCTTGGTTAAATTGTTGCTGATAGCCAAACTTGATGAAACTGGGTTGGGACACTTGATTTGGTTAAAAGAATATCAAGATCATCAGATGTGTCTGGTTGGTGATTATGAGCTCACCAAAGGAAGAAGTTGGCATCCTCAGGTTCTCTATCCCTCTCTTAAAGATACGTATAAGCACATTGAGATATATACTACCTGCAAGCTTGTTTATATATGAATAACTTTAATATTTTCTTGTGTGTTACAGATGTTGTTTGAAATCAATATAATGAGCACATCTCTGCCAGACATACGGCATCCAAAACTGACTCCTGACTATATCTCACAGTCGACATATTTGTCTTTTGTGGTTCCTTCTTGTCCTAGAAATAGTAGCCTCAAAGGACTAGATGTAACTTTCAGATATACAATAACAGGTGAGAATTGGGCATGGTTTGTTAAAATCAGTAAGACAAATAGTGAAGATTTAATCTACAGCCCCAAGGTCTTTGGCAAACCTGCATCTGGTGAAGTTAGTATATGGTTAAGCTATTGGCCAATTGGTAACTCATTGGACGACGGAGATGAAGTTAATGTGTCTATTCTTGTGATAAGTGGGTTGGAAATACTTGAATGTGGTGTAAGGCTCGTGTGTGATTGTAAACTGGACTTGGGCGGGTCAACTGGTCCAAGCCAAATAGCCCAGAGGCCAGCAGCAACCCATATGACAAGATTATTATGCACGTTGAAGGTGTTTCAATATTCAAATAGTGGTGGATGTGGTCAGCTAATAAAAAGGAATACTACCTAGTCTTTCTCCCACTATCAGCTTTGTTTTCATTTATTTTATTTAGTGTTTTGTTTTCCCTATTTAAGAGGATATAGCAGTAGAAGTATTTTATCATTTTTCCTTTTTACAAGTATTGTAATTTCCCATTAATGAAACAGTTTCTTTCATTAAACTACTGAGCATTGTTTACTCGATCCACTGTGTTTAAACCAACAAGTGGTATCAGAGCTTGGTTAATGTATGGTCAAGTGTATGCCAAAAACAACAATGCCGAGCTCAACATCTTCTAATGTTAACGATGAAGTCATTCAAAGAACCGGAAAGGAGGGTTCTGTTACGTTACACTATCCGATGCTCACAAAGACAAACTATTCAGTTTGGGCGTTAAAGATGAGAGTGAATTTGCAAGCACAAGGAGTGTGGGTTGCAACTCAAATAGCAGATGGTGATGAACGACAAGATCGAATGGCTCTTGCGGCAATTTACCAAGCGGTTCCGGAGGATGTGTTGATGATGTTAGCCGAAAAAGACTCCGCTAAGGAAGCATGGGAGACGCTTCGTATGATGAACATGGGAGCCGAACGGGTAAAGGAGGCTAAGGTACAAACCTTGAGAAGCGACTTCGAGATTATTCGGATGAAGGACAGTGAATCAGTGGATGATTTTTCCATGAGACTGAATACTATTGTAACGGGTATTCGCTCTCTCGGAGATAGGATTGAGGAGATTACGGTTGTGAAGAAGTTCCTTCGGGCTGTTCCAATACGGTTTATGCAAATCGTAACGTCTATCGAACAGTTCGGGGATTTAAAGAATATGACAGTGGAAGAAGTAGTGGGTCGTCTTAAGACTCATGAAGAGAGACTTCGAGGTTATGGAGATAGACATGTAGAACCATCACTATTACTCACTCATGCTGAGTGGTCATCACGGTCCAAAAGTAATGACGAGAGGGGCTCGTCGAATGCCTCTAAAGGAAGAGGGGGTTCTAGTAGTTCTGGTGGCCGAGGTCGGGGACGAGGTCGAGGACGTGGTCGAGGTCGAGGTGATGGTCGTGATTACAAAACAAACTGGAATAACCAGAAGCATGTCCCAAAAGATAAAAGCAAAATTAAATGTTTTGTGTGTGAAGAATTTGGTCATTACGCATCGGAATGCCCGAATAAAAAGCAAGGTGAGGAGGCAAATCTTACTCAGCAAAATGATGAAGAACCTACCCTAATGATGGCAGTCTCACAGGAGTTTGCACCTGGTGAAGTATTGTTAATGGAGGAGAAGATTTCAGTCAATCTTCTTGCATCAGGGGAACTACGAGTTGAGTCTGATGTGTGGTATCTCGACAATGGTGCCAGCAACCACATGACCGGAGACCGTTCAAAGTTTCATGAGCTAGACGAAAGAGTATCGGGTCGAGTGAAGTTTGGGGATGGATCAACCGTAGCTATCATGGGGAAAGGATCAATTTTGTTTGATTGCAAAAATGGTGACCAACGACTTCTTAATGAGGTATATTTCATTCCAAAGTTAAAAAGCAACATTATTAGTCTTGGGCAAATGACAGAAGTGGGAAATCGGGTTGAGTTAGTTGGGTGTTTATTAAGAGTGTTTGACAGAAGCAACAAACTTCTTATGAGAGTGAAGAGATCCCCGAGCCGTCTCTATAAAGTTTACTTAAAGACGGGTCGTTCGACTTGTCTTCTTGCAACACGTGAAGAACCCGCTTGGGTATGGCATTCAAGACTCGGGCATGTAAACTTTCACTCTTTAAAAAGACTAGTTTCAAAGGATATGGTGCTCGGTGTACCATTTATCAATCACCCAAACCAGGTGTGTGAAGGGTGTGTTCTAACGAAACAAGCTCGGACCCCTTTTCCTGATCAAGCAGTTTTTCGGGCTCAAAAACCGCTTCAACTTGTACACGCTGATTTGTGTGGTCCAATTACACCGACGACTAAAGGAGGTAGTAAGTATTTTCTCCTTTTGGTGGATGATTTTAGTCGATGGTCATGGGTGTATATGTTATCAGGTAAGTTTGAAGCTTTGAGTGCATTCAAAAGATACAAATCAATGATTGAAGCGAATTCTGGTTATAAGATAAAAACACTTCGTACGGATCGGGGGGGAGAATTTACTTCTAAAGAATTTGAAATATTCTGTGAAGAAAATGGTATATTAAGGCACTTAACAGCTCCGTATTCACCGCAACAAAACGGAGTTGTAGAAAGGCGAAATCGAACCATAGTGGAGATGGCAAGGAGCTTGCTAAAAGGAAGAAATGTACCAGCAGAGTTTTGGGGTGAAGCCGTTAGACATGCGGTTTATCTACTAAACCGCTTACCATCAAAGTCACTTCCTGATATAACCCCATATGAAGCCTGGTATAGCAAAAAACCGAATCTTAAACATTTACGAGTTTTTGGTTGTGTTGTTTTTGCTAAACATGCAGGTGGTCATTTAAAGAAGCTTGATGACCGGAGTAAAAAGATGGTGTATTTTGGAGTTGAGGACGGAACAAAAGGAAATCGTTTATATGACCCGCAAGAACAGAAGTTACGGGTTAGTCGTGACGTCGTGTTTGATGAAAAAGAAGCGTGGATTTGGTGCAGCAATCAGGAGGAACAAAGTAATGTACATACTGGTACCTTTACTATAATCCAACCACAACACGAAATACATGTAGAAACTCCACAAAACAGCCCCGAAATCACACCTAACCAACCCGCAAGCCCCGAAACGGAAGAAGTTAATTCTGGACAGCCCTTTATTGATAATGTTCATATCAATTCAGCCCTTAATAATAACGTTTCTGACCCGTTTTCATCACCCTCCACATATAGCAGCAGCTCCTCAAACAAGACGGGACCTAGGGGGTATCGTCCGTTGGCCGAAATATACGGTGACGCTGAAATTGTGACGCTTGAACCTGAAGAGTTATTGATGATTGAAATGGGTCAGCCTTCTTCCTTTAAGGAGGCGATGACTATCAAGGAATGGTGGGATGCTATGATAGCGGAGTTGGAGGCAATCGAAAAGAACGGGACATGGGAACTCACTGATTTGCCACCAAAACATATAGCGATAGATTTGAAATGGCTTTATAAGTTGAAAAAAGACAGCCTCGGAAAGGTGATCAAGCATAAAGCGCGGCTTGTTGCAAAAGGTTACGTGCAAAAACAAGGTGTTGACTTTGATGAAGTATTCGCTCCGGTGGCTAGACTTGACTCAATAAGGCTTATCCTTGCCTTAGCAGCTCAACATGGGTGGGTTGTTCACCATCTCGATGTCAAGTCAGCGTTTCTTAACGGGGACCTAGAAGAAGAGGTTTATGTTAATCAACCAGAAGGGTTCGTCAACAAAAATGAAAGTCAAAAGGTGTACAAACTTTTCAAAGCTCTTTATGGTCTACGACAAGCTCCTCGAGCTTGGAATGTTCGTTTGGATAAAAGTATGAAAGGACTCTCTTTTTTGAAAAGTGGTCAAGACCCAGCTGTTTACACTAGAAATTTGAAAGGTAAAACTCTTATTGTTGGAGTTTATGTAGATGACTTAATTATTACCGGGTCGAACACGGAAGACATTATTGAATTCAAGGAGCAAATGAAAAATGAATTTGAAATGAGTGACTTGGGATTACTAGCTTACTATCTGGGAATTGAAGTATCACAAAAGAAGTGGGGAATAGCTTTGCGACAAACGGCTTATGCGAAGAAAATTTTGAAGCAATTTGGATTGCAAGACTGTAATCCAACAAAAACTCCTATGGAACCGAAGTTGAAGGTCGATAACGATGAAGGTGGTGAAATGGTCGACCCTTCTGAATATAGGCGAGTGATTGGATGCTTAAGATACCTGACTCACACTCGTCCGGACTTGTCTTTTGCGGTTGGAATTGCAAGTCGCTTTATGGAAAAACCGACAACTTTGCATTTTCAAGTTGTTAAACATATTCTGAGGTATGTTAGAGGTACTTTTAATTATGGTATTAATTATGTGAAAGGTCGAGAATTCGAACACTTAGTCGGGTTCAGTGATAGTGATCATGGTGGTGACATGGTCGGTGGTAAAAGTACAAGCGGTATGATATTCTACCTCGGGCGAAATGCAATTACATGGCAGTCCCAAAAGCAAAAGAGTGTCGCTTTATCTTCATGTGAAGCGGAGTTTATGGCAGCAACAGGAGCAGCATGTCAAGCTATTTGGCTGGCAAATCTCGTAAAGGAACTTACTGGACATCAGGTGGCGCCTATCACTTTGTATGTTGACAACAAGTCAGCTATTGCTTTGATGAAGAACCCCGCATTTCATGGACGAAGTAAACACATTAACATTCGTTTCCACTTTATACGAGAATGTGTGGAAGACAAGAAAATCATAGTGGAACACGTCAGCTCAAAGGACCAACGAGCAGATATATTTACGAAGTCATTGGGACAAGTAGACTTCATTGAAATGAGAAACGCACTCGGTGTGACGGATACCGAGCTTGGTCCAGTTTAAGGGGGAGAATGTGATTGTAAACTGGACTTGGGCGGGTCAACTGGTCCAAGCCAAATAGCCCAGAGGCCAGCAGCAACCCATATGACAAGATTATTATGCACGTTGAAGGTGTTTCAATATTCAAATAGTGGTGGATGTGGTCAGCTAATAAAAAGGAATACTACCTAGTCTTTCTCCCACTATCAGCTTTGTTTTCATTTATTTTATTTAGTGTTTTGTTTTCCCTATTTAAGAGGATATAGCAGTAGAAGTATTTTATCATTTTTCCTTTTTACAAGTATTGTAATTTCCCATTAATGAAACAGTTTCTTTCATTAAACTACTGAGCATTGTTTACTCGATCCACTGTGTTTAAACCAACATCGTGTACACTGATGACGAGGAAGCGTGTGAAATATCGGAAAATAAAATGGGATGGGTAGAAACGTTTGGAAGAGACTTGTCTCGGTTTCAATTAAGCAAAGGATCGTACTATCTTTGTCAGCGTGATTTCTACAAGTTAATGGAGGTTGGGAGACTGACACCTGGTTGGTTAAGTATTGTAGTCGGTGATACCATTGACGATACAGGTATGCACCTCTTTCCTAAATAATAATTTTGCTCTTGGTAATTGAATATAAGCTGAAAGTGGAGAACGTTACGGATACCATACATTGATACAGAGGTACGAGGATGGAGAATGACTGGTCGACCTCAGCAATCTTATCAATCATTTAAAGAACTAAAAACTGGTAGATGTGTCATCGTCAGTCCTGAAACGGTAATATACTATTATATATATGATTTCGTTTTGGCATAAATTTGTTACATGGAAAGATTACGGGCCAAAGTTTAGTCCTCCTGTCTCCCTTCTATGCAGTTCTTATAAATCGAAGGCCAAAATGCATTACTGAATCTGCATTTTTATCAATATATATATAAAAAATTATAGCAATCATTTTTTTTCTCTTTTAAAGATTACATGGGTTTACATAAGTGACAAGATTAAACAAAAAATTATAATCTAGATTATTGTTCTGGTACATAATGTTTAGTTTAATTTTAATGAGTGTGATAACCTGGTTTTGCCAACCTTGCTATGTTCTTTCTAAAAAAAGAAACAGGAGGAAAAAGAGAGGAGTACAGAAATTTTTAATTCATCGTTACTCCATAAATCTGTGGGGTTTACATCAAGCATACATGGGGAGACAATGAAATCGAGGAATATATTTGAACTTAGTGATGCAGAAATAGAGGTATATTAATATTTAGTCTTATTAACATACGACGTTCGTTCGCATAATTGAGCAGATTAAATAGACCATTGTAATCTACTAATTCAGTTTATTCTTCGGATACATGATGTTAGTTTAATTTAACTTGGTGTAATATTTTGTCGAACTTGCTGTCTTGTTTAAAAAAGAAACAGGAGGAAAAAGACAAGATTGCAGAAATCTCTAATTCATCCTTAGTGGACAAAATTACGGGGTTCACATCAAGTATACTTGGAGAGACGATCAAATCAGGGATTGCACCTGTATTTGGTGATGCAGAAATGGAGGTATATGAATCTAATGTGTGTAGCATTGTTTTTTGGCATGAGTCTAATAACATGGGTTAGATGAAAGGACAAAATTTAGTTGTATTCCTTTTCCTTCTATGCAGTGTTTTTATAAATGAAAGCAACTATAATGTTCTTACAAAATAAGATCTTTATAATACTAATGGAGTTTGATTATAAAATATCCGGCACTGGTCTTTATTATTAAAAACTGGTCTTTATTATTAAAAACTCAATGTATATAACTGATATACAAATTTCTTTTTCTTAAATTCCTATCTCCACTTTTAGTTAAATATTAACTAAATCAATATACTATAGTTTATTTCTCTGATATTCAATTGATTTTAATTACTGCGATTATCTGGTTTTCATGACCTTGCTATGCTTTTTGTAAACAACAATAGGTGGGAATTTACAAGGTTGCAGAGATTTCTAATTCACCATCCCTCGATAAAACTGTTGGGGTCACATCAAGCATACTTGGGGGGACAATAAAACCGGCCATGGACTTGTCTGAAGCCTCTGACATCCATGAAACGAAGGAGTTCAGATCAAGGTCACCCGAGGAGAGAATTGAACCTGCGACATCAGAATTTATAAAGTTGACCGACAAGGTAATTCAACATTATGCTTTGTAGATAAAAATGAAGGGAGTTTGTTCTTTCCTCCGGTGGCAAATTATTCATAAGAAAGCTTCCAGTCATCTCCTTTTTAATAAAATTGGGCACAAAAATCATGGAACTTTTATTCAAAACTTCTGTCACGAACTTCGAAAAAGGTTAACGCTTAAGATGTAACGGAGCTTATGAACTTTTCCTTTTTGTTAGTTATTCCATCTGTGAGTGCAATTCGAATATAAATAAACATGTAAGGGATGTGAGTGAAATTCGAATATAAATAAACATGTAAGGGATGTGAGTGAAATTCGAATATAGATAGAAGGTCAGGCCAACAAGCCTACATCAATAAGCAGAGAGAGATTTTTCGATTATGGGTTCTAAAATTGTAATTTAAATCAGATATCGGAATGTTTTTTTATATAGTGTAAATGAGGAAACCAACTAAACTAACTCTAAAAGCTCATTAAATCTTAAACTCCAAATAGACATCTCTAACCCTTTTAATGTTAAACTCAGAAGTTCACATAATTGAGAAGATCAAGTCCCTTGATACAATCTTTTGGGCATTTTTGTGATTTCATTTAGTTTAGTATGATAGTTGATGTGCTAAGCTGTCTCTCGTGCTTATAAAAAAGCAGGAAGGCTACAAGAGTGCAGAAACGTCTAAATTATCTTCTGTTGACGAAAGCATGAGGTTTGAATCAAGTACAGATTTAGGGACATTAAACTCTGCCACTACGTCTGTATCGATTGACACAGCGACAAAGGTATATTCATTGAGCTTTCTACAAATTAATAGCTTTATCTTTTATTTGTAAGGAATTAACGTCCCCTTGTCCCTCTACAGATATATAATCCACAAACAGATCTGGTGGGGAACATCCCCAGGTACACTTCAGATTTTCATGTCCCACTTGCTTTAAAAGTAGTTGTATTTGTTATTTTTTGCTTTCGTCTAGAGGTGCACATAGCCCGGTCTTATCATAAATACATATCTGCCATCTGATTCCAGGTTTGACGTTTTCCTAAGCTTCAGAGGGGAAGATACTCGTTATTCTTTTACCGACCATCTTTACGAGGCATTAGTGAACGCAGGGCTACGCTGTTTCAAGGATAATGATGATATCAGCAGCGATCAAGAACTCAAACAGGAAATTGAGATCGCAATAAGAGAAACTAGGGCTTCTATAGTTGTGTTGTCACCGAACTATGTGACTTCCAGATGGTGCCTTGATGAGCTTTGGTTGATCATGAAGCAAAGGCGGGACTTCGGTCATTTTGTTTTACCTGTGTTTTATCACGTTCATCCCACTGAGGTCAGGAAACAAATAGGAAGTTTCAGTATTGGAGGGTCAAAATGGACGGAATATGATGTCATCCGGTGGAAAGCAGCCCTTGTAGAGATTGCTGATTTGAAAGGTTTGGTGTTGACTGGGTATGATTTCTCACTCCATGCTTACACTTTAGGCCTTACGGAACTGCTTTTAATTATTTAACTATTATCCAATGGTAACTTGATTTAAATTCTGGATACCGTTAAATTTGATAAGGAACTAGAATTTGTGTGTAGAACAGTAGAAGATGTTCAATCCAGGCTTGTGAAAAGTTTTCATGTCCATAGACTTTCATGTGCTTATATTGCTTTGATGCAAATGGGAGTACCAAATGATTACATGATTATGTGTTTATACATATTAATTGTTATTAAACTAGAAGTTGATAATCAAAAGGCGACTCTTTCAAAATTCTGATTACCAACTTTTAATAGAAAAATAAAATAGAAACGTGAAATTTTTTGGGACAGGCGGAATAAAAAACGTTGTAGTTTATGCTGTATATATAGATTTTATGGCATTCGTCTCGTAGGTATAATTTACTAGAAATATACAAATTGTTGGTGCATAAAGCGTATTGATTGTATCTTGTATATCAAGTTAAAGTGTTGTGTAGTTTAGATTGTATTTAAATCAAGTTGTCAACGCAATTCGCGTTTTGCAATGAGTGTCGTCAGTGACACACATGAGTGTCGCCACGACACTCATGTTCCCAGCGTGACACATTGTTACGTGTGTGTCTCTAGCGGTACACATGTGTACCACAACGACACTAACAAGTTGTTTTAGTGTTGTTCGTATTGTAATCATACGTTTAAGTTTTATAACAATCAATCATTTGATTTTACTCATGTTCTTCACCATTTTCATACATCTATTTGTATTTCCGCTACTTATAGTATGTAGGATTCAAATAACAAGATCTAGGTTAGTGTTAAAGCATAACCCAAGGGTTCCACACCAATGTCTATATTTATTAGCATATATATTGTGACGCAACAAGTGAATTATTTGTATAATGTAGCAGGTATTGGGGTTTGACCCTGTACCTTTTGACCCACATAACGGAATTACCAGAACATGGCTTGACTATCTAAACAAGTTATCCAACTCAGCTTAATGGAGTCTATCTTGTTTATTTTCTCATTATCGAATTCAGGATTTAATAAGATAGCATGTACACTTTGTTGAATGAAGAATATCGTACTTGCTAAAAAAAGATTCTTCCTAAAAAAAGATTCTTCGATGTAGTATGAAGAAGTACTTGTATTCTTAAAAAGTTTAAATGTCATGCTCTGAAAGTGCTGATACTCTTTCTTCTATTACAGGCGTGGAACCAAATTTATTGCAGATATTGTTAATAGAATTAAATTTAAACTAGATCTCAAACTAGTTCATACCCCCAGCCAGCTAATTGGAATAGAGAGTCGAGCTAAAGGTATCAATTCCTGGTTGAAAAATGAGAAATCCAGTGCGGATGTTTTAGCAATATGTGGTGTGGGAGGAAGTGGCAAGACAACACTGGCACAATATATTTATAACTCAAACAGACAAAATTTTGAACGAGCAAGTTTTCTTGAAGAAATCGGAAAGCACTACCAACAGCCTGGTGGTTTACTTGGGCTACAAGAACAACTTCTCACAGACATAATAGGAGGGGGAAATATAGTGATATCTAGTGTTTCTGAAGGCACACATATGATTGAGAAGGCTTTACAAATGAAAAGGGTTCTCATTGTTCTTGATGACATTGACGATCATGATGCATTAGCTGCCTTGCTTGGAACAAAGACATCCCATTCACAAAGCAAGATTATCACAACAACAAGGTTTCTGGATATTAGTTCATGGTTTGGCTCCAAATCTTGGAGTTTCCGGGTGAAAAAACTTGAATTGTTGGATGTTGATGAATCATTAGAGCTTCTAAGTTACTACGCCTTTGGATCCAAAATTCCTATGGACGGTTTTGAGGAGCTTGCAGTAACATTAACAGAGTCTTGTGCCGGAAACCCACTAGCTCTTAAAGTATTGGGTTCTTCTCTGTTTGTTGAAGCTGAACACACCCAAGACATGATAAAAGTTTGGAGAAGTACAATAAGTTCACTGGAAGGAGATCTTAAACCTAATATCCATCGTGTACTACGAAGAAGCTTTGACTCCTTGCCATTTGCTCACAAAGAGTTGTTTCTGCATATTGCTATTTTTTTTATAGGAGAATATGGGGATTATGTGGTAGAGATTTTGGAGCATGACTTTAATGCAAAAGTTGGAATCGGGACCCTCATTAACAGATGCCTTCTTACCGTGTCACCAAGTAAGAAATTAATGATGCATAAACTGCTTCAAGATATGGCAAGAGAGATAGTCCTTGAAGAGTCAAGTGATCCAGCAAAACGTAGTAAAGTCTGGCAGAAGATGTTGACTTGGTCAAAGTCAAAGATGTTGACTTGGTCAAAGTCAAAGATGTTGACTTGGTCAAAGTAAAAGTAAAAGTCAACCATTTGAATGAAAGTCAAAATTAAAGATGTTGATTTAGATAAGTCAAAAGTCAACAATTTTGAAGAAAAAAGTCAAAGTCAACGATTTTAAAATGGAAGTCAACTTTGACAATTTAATAGCAAAAATCCTTTTTATATCGAAATAGTGAAGTAAAATGATTTAGAATGGTTCAAATGCTTTTGTCGTAAAAAGGTATATAAAACGTTCGTTTTAGTTAAGTTTTGTAACGTTTATGATGGCGGTGGGGTCTTTGAGTCCAAAGACGTTATTTTGACGTTATATAATACATTTATACTTTATAGATTGCTTATATATAAGTTTAAAGTTGTTTAAGAGTGTAAAATATGCTATGAACCTTTGCTGAAAATTAACAAAAACTGATTTTTGTGAAAACAGGAGCCCGGTGCGTCGCACCAGGTGGGGGTGCGGCGCACCGGCCATTTTCCCATTTTTTTGTTTTTTGTCGTTTTGTCGAAAAATGAGTTGTTTGACGTTTTGAGGTTAAAATACAAACTGTCCGAAAATTAAGTTGTGTTCAAATAACATTTATTAAGTGTTATATATATTTATATGTGTAGTTTTACATATTATTATAGTAATTAGGTTATTTTTAGTTTATATCACATCTTAACATATTTTAACATAATTAAGTCCAAATCTTCAAGAATGTTAAATGTTGGTCTAATATATTAACCTAACCATTTTCAAGGCTTAACCGAAAATAAAGATGATAACGTAAAAGGAAGAGAGTTTAAAGGTAGTATTAAGTTTACCGATTTCACCCGCAAGAAAGATTACAAGACTTTAGACTTGCAAGGACTCGGGGAGAAGAGACTTTGATGGTGGTGGTGAGGAGGTAGTTGGCTCCAAAACATAAAATATCCACCATTAGTAAAGAGTCTCCATAAAGAAGGAATTAAATGGATTTCGGAGAAGTAAACTTACCAAAGAGCAAGGTGGAGTTTTTTACCGAAAAGTAGTCGCACTCCAAAGGTAGTGGAAGAAATATGGGAACAAGGGCTTCCATTTAACACATAATTAAGAAGAGTGTTAGAAGCTTTTCAAATGAAAAAGAATATAGAGAAAGTTTTGGAGAGTTTTCTTACCAAACTTTCTATGACGTTTTTCTAAGGAAGGTTACCAAAATTCTATAACTCCAAGGTTATTAACGGAAGTAACAAGTTTGTAAGACAAGGAAATGAGATTATATGTTAGAAACTTACAACAAAAAGGAAGAAATAGAGGAGAAAACTGAAAGAAAGACCACAAAGAAACTTACCGAAAAGTGTAGAATGGTGGTATGATTGAAGGTGATGATCTTCACTACCTTCTTCCTTGGATTTCCACTTCAATATGGTATCAAAGACTCTCAATTTCTCTAGAATAATGGGAGAGAAAGTGAGAGTTTGTGAAGTGGAAATGAGAAAGAAACTTTACAAAAGTTTTAGAAGTAAAATCTTGATTTTTGGAAAGAGAAATGGTCTCAACATGTTTAGAGATCCACAATTGGATCTAACATACCCAAATGGGGGATTTTGCAGAAGAAATCACGTGAAAAGGAGGTTTGGAATCTCAAGAATTTGACCACAAATCGTTTTGGCATTAAGCCATTTTAGTGGGTGGTGCTGCGCACCAAAGGGGAGGTGCTGCGCACCGTGGCCCTTTTTGGTCAATTCCGTTATCTTTTCGTTAAAGGATCAGATTTGTAATAGATTTCGTTAGTTCTCCGTTAAAGGACTAACTTTGTAATAGAATAAGTTAGAGGACTAACTTTGTAATGAAATTTCAAAATATGATTTTCTTAACCGACGATTATGGCGTAAACACACTATTTTAATAACGTGAGTATACTAACTATTAGGCACTTAGATGATTCTAAAGCTTCCGTCTCGAGAGACAAAGTAATTAAAACACATAACCCGACTCAAATGCAATAAACGTGAGTAAAATAAAGCGAAATACAAGGGTCCAAATCATTGCGAATAAAAGAGTAATAATCAATAAATGAAATATACCTCGAAAAGACGGATTGTCACAGCCTCCCCCAGTAAAAAGAATTTCGTCCTCGAAATGACTACTGATCACTGCTACTAGTAAATAGATGGGGATACTTCTTCTACATCTCGTCCTCTCGCTCCCAAGTAAACTCAACTCCAATCTTCGAGTTCCAACGGACCTTCACTATCGGAATCCGACTCCGCCGTAACCGTTTGACATCTCGGTCAACAATCTCCACCGGCTCCTCTATCACACGAAGCTGATCATCCAAACATAGTTTCTCCAGTGGTACGATCAAAGTCTCGTCAGCAAGGCACTTCTTGAGATGCGATACGTAAAATACGTTGTGCACACCGCACAACTCAGGTGGCAACTCAAGACGGTAAGCCACTGGGCCAACACGAGCCAATATCCTAAAAGGGCCCGTAAAACGTGGACTCAACTTGCTGCGCTTCTCGAATCGGAACACACCCTTCCACGGAGAAACTTTCAGTAACACCATGTCCCCGATCTCCGACGTAAATCTGCATACTTCTTCTGACGGTCTCTAGCGGCTATCAGACGATCCTTGATCCTGAAGATTTTATCGGTGGTCTCCTGGATCAACTCGGGACCGGTAATCTGACTATCTCCTACCTCGGCCCAACAAATTGGAGATCTACACTTCCTACCGTACAGGGCCTCAAATGGAGCGCAGTTGATGCTGGAGTGGTAACTATTGTTATACGAGAACTCGACTAATGGTAAGTGTCGATCCCAACTCCCACCAAAATCTAACGCACACGCCCGAAGCATATCCTCCAACGTCTGAATAGTACGCTCACTCTGACCATCTGTCTGAGGATGATAATCCGTACTCATATCTAGTCTGGTACCCAAAGCTCGCTGTAACGACTGCCAAAACCTCGAAGTAAATCGTGCATCACGGTCTGAAATAACTGATACTGGAATGCCATGTCTAGCCACAATCTCGTCGATGTACAATCTAGATAACTTCTCTACTCGGTAATCTTCACGAATAAGAAGAAAGTGCGCTGATTTAGTCAGCCGATCGACGATAACCCATATAGTTTCTGTGACATTCGCGAATTTCTAGGTATACTTTTAACGACCCGTATTCGTTTTATTTATTTATGATTATGTTTTGACCATATTGTATTCCTTTTATGTTTTATCGTATTCGTATTTCTCGTATTTTATGAGTATCGTATTTGTATTTTATGAGGTTCGAATCTTTATGCCGGGAACGTTTAGTTCTAAGTGCCTTTAGTATAAGTCTAGTATGCTCTTAACATAAGTTTAGGGGTTTTATGCCTTATTTATACGATTAAGATTAACGTTAAAAAGTATTACAATTTTAGTCCTTCAAGAATTTTATTACAAAACTAGTCCTATGGGATTTTCTATTACAAAAATGGTCCTTCACCAACCTTTTGTCTTATTAGAGTCAACATTGGAATTATCAAAGTTTTGTCTTACTCTACACCTACCCCCCATCACCTACCTCATTCTCACCCTTTCACTTCTCTCTCTAAAAACACACACACAAACACACACACTTCTCTCTAAATTATCTCAAGATCCGACCGTCGAAATTCGATTTTAAAGCTTGTTTATTGTTCACCACGTTCATCTTCATCATTCCTCTGAATTTCATCTCGATCGGGTAAGTATTTCTTCGATTTTGTTTTAAACTTTATTTATTTAGATTCAAACTCAAAAACACCACTTTTCACCATCAAAACCCGAAATTTATTGAGGGTTTATTTACCTAAACGTATTCTGGACATAGGGTTTCGATATTGGATGAATTTGACACCTAAAAACACTCAGAATCGTAACCCGAATGTAATTTTTCGTAAAACCCAGTTACGGCACGTAACTGTGTTACGGGAACGTAACTCAGTTACGAACCCGTAACTAATCACGTAACTGAGACACGTAACTCCTTACCTTGTCACGTAACTATGTCCTATCCCGTATCTACACCTATATCACGTAACTAAGTTACGTGCGTAACTCTCAGTTACGCGATACGTAACTCCTAGTTACGTGATGCGTAACTAGCTGCTGTGTTTTTCTGAAACGTTTGTAATTATGTTAAATCGATGTTCCTGTTGGTCAGTTTTAAACTCGTATAAAACGTTAATCGTTAAGGCATACCCCACTAGACTTGGAGATACTTAGACATATTTATTTACGTGATGTTTAGGGCACTTAGACGTGGGAGCTTGACCGTATTTGATTATTTCCCGACGTATCGTGTTTGGATTGCATTGCTATTCTGTGAGTTATTCGTTGCCCTTTTTACCGCTTTTACATTTTGGGCATGATTAGCGTTGTATAAATGTATTTTATGGTATATTATGTATTATGAGTATGTATTATGGATATGAATGCTTTAGATTAGTCTTACCCTAACTTGTACCGCCTTTGTGGTAGTACGAGGCCCCGTATACACACCTGTTAGCTTTTAGCCGCCGGTTTATATATATAGCGCTATATGGGTCTAACAAACCCTCATTTCTAACACGATGGATGATGGATGCGCCCTGTCCGTGTTAGTAATGTTATGACCGTTGATTTCGAGGACAACCTAGCTTAAGACACTAGGTGGGGTTAGTTGCCAGTATTGTTATGGTTCAGGTGTATCGTATGTATCTAAAGCAATTATCTATCCAGTATGGTATTTTTATGAATTGATTATGGTATTTTTATGGTATTTGTATTGGTATAATATTAAAAGGTTTTGTATACTTCACGTATATTTTGAAACATCATTTTTCAAATGACTTATCTTCAAATCATATCACTTTTGGGTCAAAACATTTTGAAACTTTTATACTATTATGTTTTATTAATTATTGCGAATAATTCACCAACTCTATGTTGACGTCGTATTTTAACGCTTTTCAGGTATTTGAGGTTACTTTTTGATGCTATGCTTGGTGGCTACGTGGATTACTTGCATGGAATTTATTTTGTTTTTGTTAATTCCTTAGTATCCCAAACGCTGTAGCCGTATTTTGATATTTTCGGATGATTGTAATAAGTATGCTATTTTAAACTTATTTATCTATGTTGATTATGTATGGTTTACTTATGTTGATGTAACCTTTGAATCTCTGATACCGTATTCTCTGTACACCTCGGTTCCGCCATTTTGCGGGGTGTGACAGAAGTTGGTATCAGAGCCAATGGTTATAGCGAACTAAGTGACCTTACGGAATCACTTAGACTATGACCTAGGCTTTTGGACCTATCTGATTTACTCTATGTGCGCATTTCTTTCTTTTGTGGGCCTGTATGTGATTCGTATGCTTTATGTGCTTTTGTTTTGCATTTTATGCTTTGAGGCCTGTTTGTTTTAGTCGCACATCCGGTTATCGTTCTTATTTATTCTGTTTGACATTCGTAGAAGATGCCGCCTAAGAGAGCTTCTACTAGGTCTACTCCGGCCGTCACTGCTACGAGAAGGTCGACGAGGCGAGGTCGCGCCAGTGTGAGAGCGGGTGCTACGTCTCAGAATACCACTGCTGCCCCCAGTGCTACTACCACTACTCCGAATATCAGTCAGTTGATTGCGGAGCAGATTGCAGCGGCAATACCCGTGATTGTGGCACAGCTCAAGGAGACACCGGTGCCGACATAGGGTTTGAAGAACCTGTGATGCAGGGTATTGGATCAGAAGGTACGGCGTCTGGGCGCGATGGTTCTGATGTGGGAAGAGCAGTGCATGTGGGAGTCGGTGGACCGAGTATCGTTATTGAGGATCCACCCCGAGGCTGTTCGTATAAGACCTTTCTGGATTGCAAACCTACTGAGTTTAAGGGTACCGAGGATGCGGTTGCTACCCTGCAGTGGTTTGAGAAGATTGAGTCTGTGTTTGATGTTTCGGGATGTGCTGAGGAAAGCAAGGTTAAGTATGCTACGTTCTTGTTCCAGGGTAAAGCCCTAACTTGGTGGAACTCGGTGAAACGAGCTCAGGGCCGAGCTGCTGTTACCTTGATGAGTTGGGAAAATCTGAAGGTTATGATGAAGAAGGAGTATGTGCCGTCATCTGAGACGCAGAGGTTGGAGAATGAGTTATGGAACCTGACTATGCAAGGTTCTGATTTTCGTGGGTATGTGAATAGATTCTACGATTTGTGTGTTTTGGCTCCTCGTTTGGTTCGCACGGAGAATGAGAGGATCGAACGCTTCACTCAAGGGTTGCCCCAGACTATGCGGGACCACATTATTTCTCACTGTCCGGGTACTCTACAGAGTGTGGTTGATATTGCTGGTCGGTTGACCGCAAGTATGATCCGTGGTGGTGTTCTTCAGCCGGTTGTGAGCCGAAGAGATTCTGGTAGATCTGATAGGAGAGATATGGGTAGTTCGAGGAAGAGAAGTCGTGGTCAGGATCAGAGACCCCAACCTCCTCAAGTGTATGCTTTGACAGGTTCTGGATCTGGTTATCAGGGCAAGCGCCCGAAGTGTGGTACGTGCGGCAGTGCTCATGCAGCGAATGTGGCTTGTTGGGTTTGTAAACGATGCAAGAAGTTAGGCCACACCGAGCAGTTTTGTGGAATGGCTACTGGAGCATGTTTTGAATGCGGAGAAGTAGGTCACCGCCGTCATCAGTGTCCCAAGCTTATATCATCTACTTCCCTTCCTACTCATGGTGCTGGTACTAGTGCAAGAGGAAATCCTGCCAAAAGCCGAGCTTTCTCCATGGAATCTTCTGAAGCTCACCAGGATCCTACTGTAGTCACTGGTACATTTCTTGTCGATGATTATCCTGCTTTTATCTTGTTTGATTCGGGTGCCGATAGAAGCTTTATATCTAGTGATTTCCGCCCCTTAGTAAACCGTGCTTCTAGTCCTTTAGAGCCTGCTTATGAGGTAGAAATAGCTGATGGTAGATGTGCTTGTGTTAGAGAAGTTATTCGTGATATTCCCCTCGTATTAGCCGATATTCCTTTCTCCATCGACCTTATTCCTATGAAACTCGGTAGTTTCGATGTCGTAATCGGTATGGATTGGTTAGCGAAGCATAGAGGTGAAATAGTTTGTCATGAGAAGCTTATTCGTGTTCAGAAGCCGGATGGAGATCAGATGAACGTACACGGAGACAAGACAGGGAAACGCCTTAAAGTCATTTCTAGTTTGAAAGTTCGCGACTATATCCGTCAAGGTTGTTCCTTATATCTCGCTCACTTGATGAAGAAAGATTCTACGATAAAGATTGATGGTGTACCGATTGTTCGCGAGTATTCTGACGTTTTTCCCGAAGATTTACCTGGACTCCCTCCCCAGAGACAAATCGACTTTCGTATTGATCTTGTTCCTGGAGCAGCGCCTATTGCTAAAGCTCCGTATCGTTTGGCTCCTTCCGAGATGCTCGAGTTGTCAAAGCAAATTCAGGAACTGGTCGATAAGGGTTTTATCCGTCCTAGTTTCTCCCCGTGGGGTGCTCCTGTCCTCTTTGTTAAGAAGAAGGATGGCTCCATGCGTTTATGTATTGATTATCGGGAGTTAAACAAGCTGACTGTGAAGAACCGTTATCCCCTTCCTCGTATTGACGACTTATTCGATCAACTTCAGGGTTCTTGCTATTTCTCTAAGATCGATCTTCGCTCTGGTTATCATCAGTTGAGAGTTCAGGAAGATGATATACCTAAGACCGCTTTTCGTACTCGGTATGGTCATTATGAGTTCATGGTGATGCCGTTTGGTCTGACAAACGCCCCTGCAGCATTCATGGATCTAATGAACCGTATTTGTCGTCCGTATCTTGACAAATTCGTTATCGTATTCATCGACGACATTCTGATCTATTCCCGAAGTCGCAAGGAACATGAAGAGCATTTGCGTCTTGTTCTAGAAGTGCTTCGAAAGGAAAAGTTGTATGCGAAATTCTCTAAGTGCGAGTTCTGGTTATCCGAAGTTCAATTTCTTGGCCACGTGGTTAGCGCGAAGGGTATTCACGTTGATCCTGCTAAGATTGAAGCTGTTAAGAGTTGGGTTGCACCAAAATCTCCGACCGAAATCCGTTCGTTTTTGGGTCTTGCTGGGTACTATCGTCGATTCATCGAGAACTTCTCCAAGATCGCTTCACCTATGACAAAGTTGACACAGAAGAGTGAACCATTCGTTTGGGGTTCCGATCAGGAGAGAGCCTTTCAGGTATTGAAGCAGCGGTTGTGTGACGCTCCTATTCTTAGTCTGCCAGTTGGTTCCGAGAATTTTGTTGTTTATTGCGACGCTTCGCACAAGGGTCTGGGTTGTGTGCTTATGCAGAATGGTAAAGTTATAGCTTACGCTTCCGTCAGTTGAAAGTCCATGAGCAGAATTACACGACACATGATCTAGAATTGGGAGCCGTCGTATTCGCATTGAAGATTTGGAGACATTATCTGTATGGGACCAAGTGTACTGTATTTACCGACCACAAGAGTCTTCAGCACATATTCGATCAGAAGATGCTGAACATGAGACAACGACGCTGGGTTGAGTTATTGAACGACTATGATTGCGACATTCGCTACCACCCTGGTAAGGCGAACGTTGTTGCTGATGCACTAAGTCGTAAGGAAACAGTCAAACCAGTCCGTATCCGTTCTATGATGGTATCTATTCAGACGAGCTTGAAGGCTCGGATTATTCAAGCACATGAAGGTATTATGACAGAGGACCGTGTTAAAGAGGAAAGTTTGTATAAGTTGGCGTTGGAATTAGAACCGAAGGAGGATGGAGTTCTGTATTTCCTCGAGCGTATTTGGGTTCCGATTAGTATCCGTCAGTTGATTCTAGACGAAGCCCATAAGTCTAACTATTCCATTCATCCGGGTTCCGACAAAATGTATCATGACTTGAAAGAGTTCTATTGGTGGCCGGGTATGAAGCGTGAGATCGCCGAGTATGTTAGTCGATGTTTGACCTGTTCCAAAGTGAAGATTGAGTATCAGAAACCGTCTGGGCTACTCCAACAACCGAAGATTCCCGAGTGGAAATGGGAGCGTATTACTATGGATTTTGTTACGAAGCTTCCGAGATCTTCGAGTGGTTATGACAGTATCTGGGTTATTGTTGATCGATTGACGAAGTCTGCTCATTTCCTACCGATTCGTGAGAATTATCCGATGGAGAGATTCGTGCGTTTATATATTGCAGAGATTGTATCGAAACACGGAGTCCCTGTATCGATTATTTCCGATCGTGATGCTCGTTTCACCTCACGATTTTGGAAGACATTCCAGACTGCTATGGGTACAAGGTTAGATATGAGTACCGCCTATCATCCGCAGACCGATGGTCAGAGTGAGAGAACTATTCAGACCTTGGAAGATATGCTACGAGCCTGCGCAATTGATTTTGGTGGTAGTTGGGACGTTCATTTGCCGTTGATTGAGTTCTCGTACAACAACAGCTATCACACGAGTATCAAGTGTGCACCTTTTGAAGCTTTGTATGGCCGCAAGTGTCGATCGCCTGTATGTTGGGCAGAAATTGGAGATAGTCAGATTTCTGGTCCGGAGATTATACAAGAGACCACTGACAAGATCTTCAAGATCAAGGAACGATTAATTACTGCAAGAGATCGACAGAAAAAGTATGCTGATAAGCGCAGGAAGCCTCTTGAGTTCAGTGTTGGAGATATGGTATTATTGCTCCGTGGAAAGGGGTTGTCCGATTCCAAAAGCGCAGCAAGCTGAGTCCGAGATACACGGGTCCGTTCAAGATCTTAGCCCGCGTCGGCCCAGCTGCGTATAGACTAGATTTGTCGGCAGAACTGAGCAGCGTACATAATGTATTTCATGTATCTCAGTTTGAAGAAATGCCTGGCTGACGAAACGTTATTAGTTCCGCTTGAGAAACTCCAGATTGATGATAAGCTTCATTTCGTTGAGGAACCGATCGAGATCGTTGCTAGTGATTGTTAAGCGTCTACGACGAAGTAAGATCCCGATTGTCAAGGTTCGTTGGAATTCCCGTTTGGAGCTGAGTTCACGTGGGAACGCGAAGATGAAATTCTGCGGAAGTATCCTCACCTTTCCCCCGGAAGTAGTACCAAGTGATAATTTCGAGGACGAAATTTCTTTTTACTTGGGGAGACTGTGACATTCGCGAATTTCTAGGTATACTTTTAAAGACCCGTATTCGTTTTATTCTATTGTATTCCTTTTATGTTTTATCGTATTCGTATTTCTCGTATTTTATGAGTATCGTATTTGTATTTTATGAGGTTCGAATCTTTATGCCGGGAACGTTTAGTTCTAAGTGCCTTTAGTATAAGTCTAGTATGCTCTTAAATAAGTTTAGGGTTTTATGCCTTATTTATACGATTAAGATTAACGTTAAAAAGTATTACAATTTTAGTCCTTCAAGAATTTTATTACAAAACTAGTCCTATGGGATTTTCTATTACAAAAATGGTCCTTCACCAACCTTTTGTCTTATCAGAGTCAACATTGGAATTATTCAAAGTTTTTGTCTTACTCTACACCTACCCCCCATCACCTACCTCATTCTCACCCTTTCACTTCTCTCTCTAAAACACACACACAAACACACACACTTCTCTCTAAATTATCTCAGATCCGTGCGTCGAAATTCGATTTTTAAAGCTTGTTTATTGTTCACCACGTTCATCTTTATCATTCCTCTGAATCTTCGATTTTGTTTTAAACTTTATTTATTTAGATTCAAACTCAAAAACACCACTTTTCACCATCAAAACCCGAAATTTATTGAGGGTTTATTTACCTAACGTATTCTGGACATAGGGTTTCGATATTGGATGAATTTGACACCTAAAAACACTCAGAATCGTAACCCGAATGTAATTTTTCGTAAAACCCAGTTACGGCACGTAACTGTGTTACGGGAACGTAACTCAGTACGAACCCGTAACTAATCACGTAACTGAGACACGTAACTCCTTATCTTGTCACGTAACTATGGTCCTATCCCGTATCTACACCTATATCCACGTAACTAAGTTACGTGCGTAACTCTCAGTTACGCGATACGTAACTCCTAGTTACGTGATGCGTAACTAGCTGCTGTGTTTTTCTGAAACGTTTGTAATTATGTTAAATCGATGTTCCTGTTGGTCAGTTTTAAACTCGTATAAAACGTTAATCGTTAAGGCATACCCACTAGACTTGGAGATACTTAGACATATTTATTTACGTGATGTTAGGGCACTTAGACGTGGGAGCTTGACCGTATTTGATTAATTTCCCGACGTATCGTGTTTGGATTGCATTGCTATTCTGTGAGTTATTCGTTGCCCTTTTT
>CAJVGC010000583.1:7882-30688 GCA_910822075.1 Senecio squalidus
AAAATGGTCGACCTAAAATAAGTGGTTACAGTGACATCTTCATCCATTTCTAGAATCACAAAGTCACCAGGGAAAGTGAATTTTCCTACTTTTACTAGCATGTTTTCAGCAATTCCTAACGGATATTGAAATGAATCGGTCGGCTTCTGGTAGGTTTTAAATCTCCCGAAAGCAAAGTTTAGCATATAATGAATGTGGCATCAAATTTATGCTAGCTCCTAAGTCGGCCAATGCATTACAAACTATTAGGTATCACTAAAATTTACAAGAATCAGAAAACTCCCTGGGTCGTCCAATTTTGGTGGTATCGAGTTTTTCACCAAAGCATGAACATTCTGCGTACAAGGAAAGCGGCCTGCTCTTCTCATGACTTTCCCTTTTCCGTGACCAGCTCCTTTGATGAATTTCGCGTAATTCGGCATCCCTGCAATCAAATCAACAAGAGGGAACATTAATACGAACAGATTTAATCATATCGCAAAATTTACCGTACTGCTCCTTCATGCGTGACTTCCTCAAACGTTGAGGATATGGGACACGTGGCCCGTAAGCCTTTAGTGGGACTTCCTTCACTGGTTCAGGTGTTTGGCCTTGGGTGTGAACAGGTGGTCCCTCTTCCTCGGTCGTCCTCGAAATCGTCCAAAACTGGTTCAGCAGAGGGTGCGGCTTGTAGTAGCTGGGTGCGAAAAATCCTCGTTTCCTCCGTTTTCGTCTTGATTTCTTCCATAAGCATATCCAGAACGTGTTGTAATTGCGTTTACATGCTCTTCTCTCATGTTAGGAGGTTGATATTTTCGGTCCTGATTGTTGAAGTATTTCCTTGATTCTGTGGTCGTGGATTGTTGCGTATTACTCGGTATGGCCCGATGGTCGATTTGAGTTCCTCGTTCATCCTATCGAACCTCTCTCCAAGTCTTGCATTGCTGCCTGCTGATTTCTCTGCCTTGCTCGATTGATCATTTAAAACTTTAATGTTTGTGACATCGTCATTTTGATTTTTCTGGTGTGAATGAACGATTTCAGGTCTTTCAAACTTTGGTCTTCATCTAGTTTTCGGTGGATCGTATCTTTGTCGTGGTGGGGAGCGTGTGTTTCTTTGCCATCCATCCCGATTCTCACCCCGGTTGTAGTTACCTCCGTAGTGTTTTGCTCCCCGATTAGGGTAGCCATAATTTGCATAATGGGCTTCCTCCACGCGACAATCCACTTGCATAATGCGGTCCCCCACAATTTTCGCACCCATGCTTGATCACATGTACCTCTTTCTCTAGATAAGTCATTTCTCCTGTCAAGCTTGTCTGCTATAGTCTTGATCTCTTTCAGAATATTACATGCATCACTGCTTCCTTCTACTTGACTGTACCTGTCCTCTTGTACGTCGACCTCTACCATCCTCTCGATACTCCCTTGATAAGCTTATGACTAGCTTATCTTCCATCAAATTGTATGCTTCATTGGTGGTTTTGTACATAAGTCTCCCCCGCCGGGCTAGATCCAACTCATTTTGTGACTCCTTGGTTAACCCGTAGAAGAAAATCTCTATGATGTTATCCTGCCCAGACCATGACCATAACAATTCCTCAGCATTTCTTTCAATCTAGCCCACGCCTCAGTAGACGTCTCTCCATCTTCCTGTCGAAATCCCGTAATTTCCTACCCAAGGCAGGTGGGAAAACTCTTTTTGATGAAGGTTTCGCGCATTTGTGTCCATGTTGTGATTGTGTTTTTCTTCGAGTTCTTCAAAACCAAACCGTCGCATCTCCGGTGAGAGACGAAGGGAATAACCTCAGCTTGACATTTTCGCTCTTTCCTGCCTCCATATTTGAACATCTCACATAGCTCGTTGAATTTGGCTATGTGATTATGCGGATCTGAATTGTATCTCCCATCGAAAGTGTTGTCTTGGATCATCTTGAGATGGTGACCTTTGACAACGAAATCATCACCCAAGTCCGGGGTGGTGATTGCCGACCCTCGGGTGGGTGGCACTGCAACGGCTGCAGCCCGTCGGTGCATCGGCATGTCTAATGGATCCATAGCCGGTTGTGGTTCCGATTCGTTTTCACAAACTAACTCTTCGACTTCGGATTTTGTAGCGCTTCCTCCTCCTTCTGAAGATGTGATATCTTCAAACTTCACTGGTGACCTGGTGGTGTCTGAATCAATATGTTTTCCTTTCTTCTTCCCTCGCTTCTTTGATACTCCTGGATTGGATTTTGGACTCGCGAGTGGTAATCCCGAAGCTCTCGTGTTCCAATCCACTATCTGAATACCTACAAAGACAGAAACAAAGAAAAACGTAAAACGCACCGGTGTAATAACAATTAAAAGTAAATTCCAAGTAAACTAATCTTAAAAGGATCGTATCACAATATTCGAAACAAAACTAAAAACAGTCCCCTGGCAAGCGGCGCCAAAAACCTTATGTGTAAAATCTAGTCTTAATTTAAACCTACTAATTCACGCAATTTCACACTTATAGGCAGTGGACCTATTCGTGGTGTAATATAGTTTAAAAGCAAGATAGGTTCGTTCGCAGGGACTAATTTGTTTTTAAATTCCGAATTAGCAATACTATTTGTTTGTGGGGGTTTTTATCGTAAAAAAAGAGTGATTTAAAATGCAAGTAATAATTAAAAAGTGATGCAAATAATTGAGATTATCAAATCAATAAAGAGAACACACTTGTTTGACACTTCACTTGTTTTCCATTCAAGTTTACGAAATTGATTAAATATTAAACTTCTAAAATATAGTAAAAGTCCTCTCGAATCTTTTATTAACTTTAATTACCTCTAACTACACCGTTCCTCTCGAATACAGTTATAATTATTAATAATTAAGCAATAAGTACCAAGCCTGTTTTTAGTGATTTAATCTTATAGAGTTTCCTCTCGAATAACTCCTCTAATTATCAAGTCCTCCCGAATCTTAACAAATAGACTTATTCAATTAAGTTTAATTACCTAAGTTGTGATTACTAAGTCCTCTCGAATCCTAGTAATTTTAAACCGATTATAGACCGACCGATTATTTCATACAACCTATTTAATCTATCTAGATTCCTCTCGAATACCTAGAATGTTGATTAAGCAAATTATATATAAACAACTTAAAGATAATATATTAAAACTTAGCAAATAAGTAAACACAAAAACATAAATAAATCAATTACGAAAACTCGAACTTCAAACAAGATCCGTGTTCAAACAAGCATAAAAGAGTTTTAGCTACTCATTATAAAGTCTAAATCAGCAGCTAAGAATAAATAAAACATGACTGAAAAATCTGGAATAAAAGGAAAGAAACAAACTAGAAAAGTCGGGAATTCGATTCGTGACCGAATTGTAATCGTACTCCAACTCTAACTCTTTTCCTTGCTCTCCAAGCTTCCAAACCGTGATCTCCAGCTCCAGATACGTGAGAGAATGATTGATGATGAAAACTGGTCGTTTGGGTTGGTATTTATAGAGATAAATCAAGAGGAAAACGAGTTCGAGTCAAATTCCAATTGCTGAAAATCCCGCCACTGCGCAGCACCAACCCATAGGTGCGCAGCACCGAGCATTTTTTTCCCAATATTCACAATTTATAAAATGTAGATCTCTCTTTCTTCTTTATTCTCCAATTTGAATCACCTAAATCATGAAGAAGTTATGATCAAAACGGTGGAGGTGGTACTGCGTCGTTCTCCTCATCAAATTTCACTATTTTTGGTCTTTTAAGCTCATATTTTCCACCATTTCCACTTCCCAATCATATAAACCTATAAAATAGACAAAACAACTTTTCCACACGATTAAATGCAAAAACCTATCATATCCATCATGTTTATTATGAAAAACAACCGAATATCGCATAGAAATAAACGTATAAATATGCGATATCAGATAGCATGTAACTAGTAGTTACGTGGCGTAACTATTAGTTACGTTGCGTAACTATTAGTTACCTGGCGTAGCTATTAGTTACGCCGCCGGCGTAGCTATTAGTTACACCGCCAGCGTAACTATTGGTATTTGCGTTTTTATTTTGTGATATCGTTATGCATTTGCGTTCGTTTAAAGTTTACGATTTTTTTGCAATGAACTTATGTAAGTTCATTATATGTTTTATTGGTAATAAGGTTCGTTTATTGATTCGATTACAATCCCGAGACACACACACAATTAAAAGTCATGTAACGTAAAACTTACGTTAAGATTTTTTGTATGAGTTACATCGAGCTTAGCTTTAACGATTAGTTATGCTTACGTAACAACAAAACACATAAGATAAGTTATGTCGTGTATCATACGTAAGCGTTTGAGTCTAAAATTTTATGAACTCGACCTAAGTTTAAGACGGTTGTCACATTCTCCACCGTTGAAAGAATTTCGTCCTGAAATTTCAACTTGTAGCGTTCGTTGTGGGAGAAGTGAAAAGGTGAGGATACTTTTACATCATTTGATCCTCTCGTTCCCATGTATGTTCAGGGCCACACCTTGCGTTCCAACGTACCCTTACTATGGAAATACGACTATGCCTTAGCTTTTTAGTGTCACGATCTATGATTTCAATCGGTTCTTCAACAAATTGAAGTTTGTCGTCTAGTTGTACTTCTTCTAAAGGTGTGATGAGTGTCTCATCTGATAAACACTTTTTCAGTCTTGACACATGAAAAGTGTTGTGTATGTTTCCAAGTTCTTGAGGTAGTTCTAAACGCTACGCAACTGGACCTACTCTTTCGAGTATCTCGAATGGTCCTACATATCTTGGACTTAGTTTTCCACGATTTCCTCGGCGTATAGCACCCTTCCAGGGTGACACCGACTTGAAATTCTAAGTCTTTTCTACGCACATCAGCGTAACTCTTTTGACGAATTCTAGCAGTCTTAAGTCGTTCCTTTATCGTTGTAATTTTATCGATCGTTTCTTGCACTACATACATGCTAATTAGTTGTCGATCTCATGGTTCCAACCAACATAGTGGAGATCGGCATTTATGTCCATATAAAGTTTCAAAGGGCGCACATTTGATGCTAGCATGATAGCTGTTATTGTAGGAGAATTCTATTAGTGGTAAATGATTATCCCAACTTCCTCCAAAGTCAATAACACATGCTCTCAGCATATTTTCTAATGTTTGTATTGTACGCTCGCTTTGCCCATCAGTTTGCGGATGATAAGTTGTGCTTAAGTCTAGTCGAGTGCCAAATGATTTTTGAAATGCCTTCCAAAATCTGGAAGTAAAACGAGTGTCTCTGTCCGAGATAATTGATGTGGGAATTCCATGACGAGTTACTACCTCATTAATGTATATCTACACAAGCTTCTCTATGTTATAACTTTCCTTAATGGGAATAAAATGTGCCGACTTCGTTAGTCGATCTATTATCACCCATATCATATCATTACCTCTCGATGTACGAGGTAATTTAGTAACGAAGTCCATTGTAATCTGTTCCCATTTCCAATCAGGAATGTCATGCTGTTGTAGTAACCCTGATGGTTTTTGATATTCAACCTTCAGCTTTGCACAAGTCAGACATTTCTCCACATATAAGGCAATGTCTCTTTTCATACTTGGCCACCAGTAATGTTCCTTAAGATCTATGTACATTTTACTCGACCCTGGATGAATGGAGTATCGTGTCCGATGTGCTTCATCCATAACGACCTTTCTCAAGTCGTTAGTTGTAGGGATCCATGCACGATTGTTAAAGTAACTGACACCGTCACTCTTCATTACAAAATCCTTATCATGATTATGTAATGTCTCTACCTTTTTATTGTCTTCTTTCAACGCTTCCTGTTGAGCGTTTCCTATGCACATTTTGAAGTCGGGTTTAATATAAATTCCTAATGCACGTACTCGAGTTGATTGATGTGTTTCTTTCCTACTCAAATCATCTGCTACGACATTGGCTTTACCGGGATGGTACTTAATGTCACAGTCGTAATCGCTAAGGATTTCTAACCATCTCCTCTGTCTCATGTTAAGTAATTTCTGATCTAGGATATGTTATAAGCTCCTATGATCAGTGAATACAGTGCATTTAGTGCCGTATAAATAGTGTCTCCGGATCTTTAGAGAAAATACTACTGCTCCTAATTCTAAGTCATGCGTAGAGTAATTAACTTCATGTTTCTTAAGTTGTCGAGATGCATACGCTATAACTTTGTCTCGTTGCATTAATACACCTCCTAACCCTTGGTTAGATGCGTCACAGTATACCACGAAGTCTTCACTTCCCTCGGGAAGAGATAGAATATGAGCATTGCACAATTTTGTTTTTAAGATATCGAAAGCTCGTTCTTGTGCATCTCCCCAGATAAATTTCTCGTTTTTCTAAGTTAATTTTGTCAATGGCCAAGCTATTTTAGAGAAATTTTGAATGAATCGTCGATAGTATCCAGCTAATCCTAAAACTGAACGGATCTATGTCGGACTTTTAGGAGTTTCCCATTTATCTATAGCCTCGATTTTTGATGGATCAACGTGAATTCCGGATCCATTGACTACATGACCGAGAAATTTGACTTCACGCAGCCAAAATTATCACTTAGAAAATTTTGCATAAAGTTGTTGTTCTTTGAGTAATTCCAACAATAGTTTCAAGTGCTCGGCGTGATCCTCTTTGGTTTGAGAATATATAAGAATGTCATCAATGAATACGATAACGAATTTGTCTAGATATGGTCGGCACACTCTATTCATTAAATCCATGTATATAGCCGGTGCGTTTGTGAGTCCAAATGGCATTACCAAGAACTCAAAGTGTCTATATCTAGTACGGAATGCGGTCTTTGGAATATCATCTTCAGAGACAAGGACTTGATGATATCCAGATCTTAAATCGATTTTTGAAAAGTAGGTTGCCCCTTGATGTTGATCGAAAAGATCGTCGATTCGGGAAAGAGGGTTTCGATTCTTAATAGTTAATTTATTCAACTCTAGGTAATCGATACACATGCGAAACGATCCATCATTCTTCTTGACGAAAAGAATTGGCGCTCCCCAAGGTGATGAGCTGGGTCGAATAAATCCCTTATCCAATAATTCCTTAATTTGATTGGATAATTCTTGCATTTCCGTTGGAGCTAAACGATATGGCGCCTTTGCTACTGGTGCTACTCCTAGAATCAATTCGATCCTAAATTATACCTGTCTCTGAGGTGGTAGTCCTGGTAATTCTTCGGGATATACCTCTGGATAGTCTCTAACTATCGGTATATTCTTAAGGTTGGCTTCCTTTGCTTGTTTGTCTTTTATATTTACCAACAGTGCGAAGCAACCTTTACTCAAATACTTACGCATCTTCATTACCGATATAAATCTTGAAGATTGTCCCTGTCTGTCACCTTGTATAACTAGTTCTTTACCATTCTCTATTGGCATACGAATCGTTTTATCTAGGCAGAATATCTTTGCATCTTGAATGGTCAGCCAATCCATTCCTACTACTATGTCGAAGCTTTTAAGCTCTATAGGAATCAGATCTATTTTAAAAGAATGATCAACTAAGGTCAAAGTACAATTCTTTATTACATCCTTAGCTTGATATTTCTGACCATTTGCGTATTCGACCTCGAACGTTTCGCTTAAAGGTTCAGTTTTCGACTTAATCAAAGGTCTAAATTCTAGAGATACAAAACTTCTGTCTGCGCCTGAGTCGAATAATACTGAGGCATAATAGTTGTTAAGAAGAAATGTACCTGCAACCACTTGGGGATCGTGTCTTGCTTCTTCTGCTCCTATCACGAAGGCTCTACCATGGGCTTGTCCCACGTTGTTTCCCCTTTGATTACTCGTGTTTTGGTTCGAGTTTTGGGGTTGGTTTTGGTTACGATTCGGGTTTGGATTGCGGTCACGATTTAATCTTGGACAAGAATAACGATAGTGTTCCCTACTACCTCATTCAAAACACTCGCCACGAAGAGGCCTCTCGTTTTGTTATGGTCTTTCAGCTTGTCGTGGTCTTTCAATTTGTTGTTGTCTTTCCGCCTGCTGCGGTCTCACGTTCACTACCCTGCATTGTTGAGCCCAATGCCCACGCCTGTTGCAATTCGTGCAAGAACGACAATTTCGAACATGGTGATATCCACACCTATCACACCTCGGTTGCTTTCCTTGATAGGCGGCGTTGTTTTCAGCCATCACCACTCCATAATTGCTTACCGTTTTAACTTTCTTATGAAAACGATTCTTCTTGTTTCCATAAGTTTCCTCAACCTTTCTTTTTCCCTTGGCATCCTCTTGGACCAACAATGATACACCTCCGTTCTTTATCCAATCATGAGTTAGGCGAGTAGCCAAACTTACAGTTTGTTGCATTGTGATTGGCTCGCCAGATGTCACCTAGCCCCAGATATAATGTTCGATTCCTTTATCCTTGGGGGTTACCAGTTTTAGTACTAAATTTGCAATCTCATGAAATCGGGGCGTGTATGTGTCAATGTCAGTCCCGACCATTGAATGATGCCAGAGTTCGTTTTTAAGCATATTCAGAACTTCCTTAGGGAAATACTCGGTTACTAGTAGTTCCTTAAATCTCTTCCAAGACATGTTATAGGCAGCGTCCTGTCCTTGGACCTGCAGTTGGTTGTTCCACCATATTAACGCTCTCCCTTGGAGCATGCAAGATGTAAATTCTACCTTCCTATTCTCAGCACACCGGCTGATCCTTGGTACTACTTCCATACTATCAATCCATCGCGATAGTCCTATGGCACCTTCGGTGCCATGGAATTCCTTTGGCCTACAAGTCATGAAAGTCTTATAGCTACACCCTTTGTTATTTCCTTGATTGTTCCCTTGGTTGTTATCTCCTTGGTTGTTGTTTCCTTGGTTGTTGTTTCGGTTATGGTTTTGTTCATTGTTATCCCCACATCGTCGTCCTTCGTTAATACCCGCATTTATTCGAGCGATGAGGTCAGGTAATGCCTCATTCAATTGGGCATTGATTAGCTGGGCGAGGTGGTCATCGTTGTGATCAGCCATTTTCCTACAAAAGGGAACTCGAGTTTAGAGTTTTGATACTCTTATACTTTAGAATCAAACAACGATAAATAACAAGAACATAAACAATTTGTAGTTATAATCCGATCCTTTATATATATTGATTAAAAATTTGGTGTTTATACATATTTACAACCAAAACTTGACACCATCGCTAGTTAATGCAACATACTACAAACGTACACATTTACCGCTATTACGCTAACAAGTTATTACATACATACCAAAAGAACACAACTACCAACATCTAAAACCCACGAACAACCATCAAAAACACCAATACAAAACAAATCCTCATCCACCATCATGCTGCCTGAGCTGCCCTCCGTGCTACTAATTCAACGTGTAGCACATCGATGTATAAATCTTGTATCTGCGTAGTATGCTCTATCACAACCTAAGTAAACCCACGAAGGTCATCGGACATGTTACGCAAACCCTGGATCTCATAGGGAGTCAATCCCCGAGCTCCAGGTATCTGTGGCACGTCCCTATGTGGCACATCCCTCTGTGGCCTACCCTCATCTTGTCGGGCCCTAACCTCCCTCATGGCATTCTCGAAAGAATACCTCTCCATCACTGAATGGGGTCTCTAGTATGGGTCGAAGGTCAAGAACTTCCCTCCCCGTTCTGACGAATTGGAGAAAGAGTCGGCATTGGACAACGAGGACCTGTCCTCATCCGTGTTGTCCTACGGTAAGGTGGTATAACCGCAGGTATGGGTGTATACGTGGGTGGAACCAAATCTTGGCTCCTCGATCGTGATAACGAGCCATATGAATGCTCAGACTCGTCATCGGACGTAGCTATCTCCCTCCCGTGTGACATAGCCAAGGAAGGAAACGAGTTAGGTTAGTAGTAAAGCTTACGTTAAGGTTAGTAATAAACTAACGCATATAGTGTATCTTAGTTTTAGCATCTAAGTCCATACGGTCTGACTTCGAGAATCCCGGGGAATGTTTGCATAAATTCCGATCTCGCATAATTTAGTCCAAAATATTCGTAGGTGATCAGGCTCCGAATAATTTAAGTTAAATATTCACGTTTTGGTTAACTAAAATCCTTCATTCAAAAAACTGGTTATAGTGAGATTTTTAAAAATCGGGATTCACTATAACCTTGAGCTCTGATACCAAGTCTGTCACATCCCGCTAAAGAGAAAACACGGGATGTGAAGAGCATTAGTAATCATAACGCAATTGTATAGAAGTACCAAGTTTTGATATATATAAAACATCCATTCAAGTTTACAAAACGATACGAGTTAAATTTACATCGTATTTACAAAGTACAAATGTTTCAAATCCAACCCGCCAAACCATTCTCAAACCTCGAACTCATCCAGCCAAAAACCCGCAAAAGCCATCGTAGCGTACAAACATAATCATCCACTTACTCGTTTCCTGAAAACACGAGTAAAATGTTAACTACGAATAACGTAGTTAGTGAGCTACAATGTTTAGCATGAGTATATAAAGTTTTGACGCACAATTATGTTTGCTTAAAGGATAAGCATATAAGAATTTCAAATGAGCGTTGTATCAAACTAGGTAACGTGACATAAGTTTGAATATGTAGGTATCGACCACATAGTGTACGGCAATGTGACGATCCTAATGTATTACACAATGTTTCGTTGCTAAGCCTCAACGCCTACCCAAATAGTAATAGTGCACAATCGTTATTTGACGTTGTTGTGAGGGTCTCAATACCCTAATAGCGCTATCCACATATTACTAACGGTCCTTTCCAAAGGCATTAATAGCAACTAATGTCCCTTGGAAATGTCGGGAATTTTAATGATATGTAATACAATTCAAAATACGACAACCAAAAGCTTATCGACAATATTTTCAAGTGTATACAAACCATGTATAAAGCATGTGTTTCAAGTATTGAGTATTCGTAAAATTAGTGTTTAAAGCATATAATAACAATTGTATGATAGCATGTAAATAATAGCGTTTATGTACTCGTGTTTCCCCCCCAAAACATGTAATAAAATAGTCAAAATATTGGTTTGTAACTCACTTGTAGTGATATGTCGGTGTGTGTCGGAACTTGCGTCAAGTAGAAACCGAATCAACGATATCCTAAAATACCAATATCGTATTAGTGTTTTGTTATATAAGTAATTATTAACGTTTTTAGTCTTATCTCGATATGTTAAATGTTATTTACTTATCTTGCCCAAAAGGCGTATATTTTAGTCTCGAGTCCAATATGTCCGTAAATTCTCCAAAATTAATCGTTTTCATTTTCGTCCAATACTTTATAACAATTTACAATCCAAGTCCTTTTTAAGTTATACTTTTATTTATATTTTTACAAAAAAACTTACACTTTTAGTCCTTTTTAACCAAATATTAAACTAAGTTATATACAACAATTTAATCATCTTTTTAACATGAACTAACATAATTATACATGTTTATATACCATCTTAATAAAGTTTTAATCCAATATTACTAAGTAATATTAATCATAATATAACTTTATACACATGACTTAAATATCAAATTATAATATATATATATATATATATATATATATATATATATATATATATATATATATATATATATATATATATATATATAGGAACTGGATCGGGTAAGAACGGCCCAAAGTCTAGGAACGCTAAGAACCAATGTTGACCGTCCGATTAAGTGATGATCATTGATGTGTAAAATCTAGTCTTAAAATTAACCTACTATTTAACGCAATTACACACTTCTAGGCAGTGGACCTATCCGTATATAATATAGTTTAAAGCAAGTCAAGGTTCGTTCGCAGGGACTAATTTGTTTTAATATTTCGAATAAATAATACTGAGTATTTTTGGGGGTTTTTTATCGTAACACAAAATTGCAAGTAATTAGTAAAAAGAGTTGATTAATTAAAATCGAGCGAGTAGTAATTGATTTAATCAAATAATGAGAAAATATACTTGTTTGACACTTCACCTATTTTCCGTTTAAGTTTACGAAATCAATTGTTTTCAAACTTCTAAGATTTAATAAAAGTCCTCCCGAATCTTTTACTAACTTTAATTATCTCTAATTACCCCGTTCCTCCCGAATATCGTAATAATTATTAACAATCAAGCAATAAGCAACAAGTCCGTTTTAGTGATTTAACCTTATAGAGTTTCCTCCCGAATAACTCATCTAATTATCAAGTCCTTCCGAATCTTAATACTTAGACCTACTCACTTAAATTTAATTACCTAAGTTGTTATTACTAAGTCCTCCGGAATCTTAATAATTTCAAATCGATTATAAACCGACCGATTACTTCATATAACTTGTTAAATCTATCTAGATTCCTCCCGAATACCTAGAATATTGATTAGTCAAATTATATATAAACAACTCTGATAATATACTAAAATTTAAGCAAATAATGATCAACGGTTAAACACAAAAACATAAACAATCGAAAACGTTAATTAAACTTCAAAAAGGATCCGTAGTTCAAACAAGCATAAAAGAAGTTTAGCTCCTCATAACTAGGTCTGAAAAAGAAAATAAAGTCATTGAAATAATACTGGAATAAAAGTCTAAAAAGGAAAAGAACAAACAAAGAATTCGACAAAACGTGTCGTGACCGCCGTTAGCCGAAAATATGATCTTCCTAGCTTGAATCTTGCTTCTAAACGTAATAACCAGCTCCAGATACTTAGAATAATAATGGAATGAATGATTTTTCTGGATGTTTTAGGGTTGTATTTATAGGAAAAAACTAGATAGAATTCGTGTTTGAGTCGAATTACAAATCTATTAAAAGATGATGTTGTCCTTATCCTTATCTTTATCTTTATCCTTATCTTTATCTTTATCTTTATCTTTATCTTTATCTTTATCTTTATCCTTATCTTTATCCTTATCTTTATCTTTCATTTACTTGCATTTCTTCGTCCAAATGTCCACTTTCCGATCATATTCAACCTGTCACTTGAATAAAATACTTTTCACACAATTAAATGTAAAAATCTTATCCTATCCATCATGATTAAATACGAAAATGACCAAATATCGCATATAAATATCTATATAAATATGCGATATCAAATCCCCCCAAACTTGCCTTTTTGCTTGCCCTCAAGCAAAAACTGTTTTAAAAGTAATTGTCAAAGCCAAAAATTAACATAACCAAACACCTCACGATTTTTATGGGAAGTAAAATCACACAATCTCTCAAACTAATCTAAAAGGGTGTGTAAAATATCTCTGTAGAATCGCTCAATTGCTCAGTCATGATGAATATTCTATCATAGGCTTGATAATGTATCAAATCTCCACCACTAGAGTCTAGGTACAACTAAACGGGGACTTTTATTCGGGTTATAACGTACATGTAAAGACATGTGAAAATATATAATATGGAGTGTAAATGGGTTAAATAAAAATATACAAAAATCTTAGATTAAATCCGAACTAAATATAATCTCTAACGTACTGGATTGCTCAATTTCTCTTCAACTTATACGTTTTCTCCGAATACACAAATTTCGTATATAATACACGACTCATAATACACTATTTCTCTTAAAATCTACAACTAATTTTTTTTTCGCTTTTCTGTTTTTCCGATTTTTTTCTTTTTCACTTTTTTTTCTTCTTTCAGCCTAGTACATGCCTTACAAAATAATTTTTTTCTCGTGGTAAGTACACATGCTCAAAAGGCTAATAATCACTATATATTTTTTTTACTATTTCTCCAAATACAATAATACTAGGCAATAATAATAGGTACTTTTCTTCCATGCCTTAATAAGCTTCAACTTCACTTAATATATAATAGCAATCAATAATCTAAGTTCGGACTTAATCTAAAAAGAAACGAAAATAAGGCGAGTGTACAAAATAATATAATAGTGTTTAGAAACGAAACGATTTAGGCGCAAAGTGGTTTAACTAGAGTTTCTAACACTAACAGTAAGTGTTACAAGGGTTAGGCGGAAAATATATAAAAAGAAACGAAAAGGCTAACAAATGGGTTAATCCTAAATGCCCCTATCATTGTACCAAATCACACTAAGTTACCCTAATGCAATTGCTCATATGTGGTCTTGAAATGTATAACAATGTCAAGTTCTATAGTCATCCCCATCGGCACACTCAAAGAAATGAAAACGTAGCATTAAAAATAAATGCTTTCAATAGGCTCAAAAATCTCACTATTTTCTCGAGAGGGGTAAAAATGCGTCTGGTTATGCTTAAGGTAGTTACCGACTAGACACGTTATATTTTTTTTTTCTTTTTTCAATTTTTCAATTTTTTTGGATTTTCTAGTTTTTTTTTTTTTGACTCAAAAATGTACAACAATAACACAATTCAACACGATGGAAACTAAGCTAAGGGTCAAAAAATAAAAGGTAAAATTTCCCGATGACCCCCCCCCCCCCCCCCCCCCCCCAAACTTAAGTAACACATTGTCCATAATGTGTTTACGACTCAAAACTAAGGAAAATTGCTACAAAAATAAAATCTAAAAAGAAAAATAATATACAAAAATAAGAAAAGAAGAAAATAGAACCCGGTTGTAGATATCGAATATTTCTTGTGAAAATGCTTTACTGATCTGAATGCTAGTCCCAAAACCGGTTCTTGAACTTACTTCAAATCTATAAAAAAACCGGGTTGCCTCCCGAGAAGCGCTAATTTTTCGACCGAGTCGTTAGCTTGACTCGATATGCCTCTTGATTAGGTGTTGATGGTATAGAAACCATCCTCGATCATCATTCCGTTTTCATCATCTTCTTCGTGGTATAATTTTAGTTGCTGCCCAGAGACGATGAATGGCTCTCCGCCTTCTTTCCACAACTCGAGGCCGGAAGCATAAGCTTGTTTGACTGTGTACGGTCCTGTCCACTTCGAGCGTAATTTAGGAGCCTTGAATTTGTACTTAGATTGAAATAAAAGTACTTTATCGCCCGCCTTGAACTCTTTCCTATGAATTTTTCGGTCATGGAACTCCTTAGTTCTCTCCTTGTAAAGGCGGGAACTTTCGTAGGCCTGTAACCGTAACTCGTCCATTTCGTGGAGTTGTAGGATCCGCAAATCTCTCGCTAAATCCATATCAATGTTGCAGGTCCTCAAGGCCCAGTATGCCTTATGCTCTATTTCAACCGGAAGGTGACATGTTTTCCCGTAGAGTAGTCGATACGGGGTGGTTCCAATTGGCGCTTTGTATGCCGTCCTGAATGCCCATAGTGCGTCCTCCAGTTTCTTTGACCATATATTGGGATTGTTGTTGACCGTCTTTTCCAAAATTCTTTTGAGTGCGCGGTTTGTATTTTCCACTTGCCCGCTCGTTTGAGGATGATACGAAGTCGCAAACCGGTGATTTACTCCATATCTTTTCAAAACTTTTGCAAGTTGAGCGTTAGCGAAGTGGCTTCCTCGATCACTGATTAATGCATTTGGCACTCCAAACCTGCAAAACAAACTTTTAAGAAAATCAACAACCACGTTAGCGTTGTTAGTTGGTAATGCCTTAGCTTCAACCCATTTAGAAACACTAGGCTAGTACCCGCGCGATGCGGCGGCGGCGATGAAGTTGATTTCGTAAAATGGTTTTGCGGCTACAGTTTTCAGTAGTTTTTAATCCGTCTCGTGATCCATATGTTAAGTATAACACTTTCGGTTGTTTTTCAGTCGTCATGTGATATGAATATAGAAACATATATATAATATAAAATTGCATTGGATTTAAATTGAAAATGTAAAAAATAAAATTACAAAATCGAAACAAAAGAATAGCATTCAACCAACAATCTCTCTAATCTATTCAGACTAAACATGTACTTCATTCATCACGTAAAACTTCTCGATACACAACATTTGAGGTGAATACTCCGTCTCGTTTAAAGTCTTTAACATGATTAACTAATACCTTTGTATTTTCACGTGATATTCCTCTTGACAAAGCCACATAAAGTTGTCCATGTGAACAATCATAACATTCGTCAATTTATGTGATTGTTTTTTTTTTTTCGGTTAATCTAACATACTAAAAGTACCTTTTACATAAATAATTTTTCGACCATTTTAATTTAACATACACTTGTAAATTACTATTGGCTTTCTTATGTAATCTTGAAATGTTACAATTTTAAAATTATTATTGTCATTCGAATAATCTGTTTTTAGACTGTTTTTAGATTTTTAGATTTTTAGACTAACTAAACTTTTTATAAATTAAAATAATCTGTTTTTAAAATAATTTGTTTTTAATATATATTTGGATTATTTTATAATGTAAACAGATTATTTTATAAACAGATTATGTTAGTTTAAATTTTTGAAACAGATTATTCTACATAAAAATTAAAATAATCTGTTTATAAATTAAAAAAAGCTGTTTAAAACAGATTATTACAATAAGTTAAAAACACATTATTTTACATAAAAATTAAAGCAAGACTTTTTTTTCCTAAATTTAAGCCTAAACTAAAAAACCGAAATGAAAATGAAATTACAATAAGTAAACAAAGAAAAACAAAACATACAAGGTAGTTTACATAAGAAAAATATAACAAACAAAAAAACAGAAATGAAAATGAAATTACATACAAATGGAAATTTAACCTAAAATAATTTGTTATTAAAATTTATTTGAACAAAATTTCGAAATGTTTTTAAAATATTCAAAAGGTTTAAAAAATTTTGAAATTTCAAACTTTTTGAATACTCTTTGAAAACATTTCAAAATTTTTTCCAAATTTATTTTAAAAACAGATTATTAAATGTTAACATACAAAGGAACTTTACATACATATAAAAGGGAAATGAATATTGAAATTACATACAAATTTATATACAAATTACAAAACAAGTAACATATAACATACAAATAACAAAAAAAATAAAATACTAAAGTTATTTAAGAAATGCAAACCGGTAATTCGAGATTGATGTGTAAAAGGTTGAGAGAACACCGATATAAAACTCCTTTGGGATAAATAAAAGTAGAGAAAAATTTTGGTTGGGGTTGAAAAAAGTGAGTATAACATTGTTATTTATAAAAAAATTAAAGCGGGAAAAATAAAAAATTTTAAAAAAATTCAAAAAATTTGAAATTTTTCAAAATTTTCAAAAAGTTAATGAAAATTTTGAAAAATTTCAAACTTTTTGAATCTTTTTAAAAATTTAAAGTTTCCCGCTTTATTTTTTTCATAAATAATGATGTTATACTGATTTTTTTATAAAAATCATATTTTTTAGGTTTTATAATCAGTTTTTTAAAATCTGTTTTTTAATAATCTGTTTTTTAAAATTTATTTGGACAAGTTTTATAATCTGTTTCAATAATCTGTTTTTATAGAGATTATTTTCTTATAAAACAGATTATTTTAGGTTTAATAATATGTTCCACTTTTTCATAAAAACAGATTTTAACCTTTAATAATCTGTTTTTAAAAAAATTCGAAACTTTTGTCTCAGAATCGTTAAAAAAAACGTTAAAAACTTTTGTCTCAGAATCGTTAAAAAAAACGTGATAATAAAAGTTTCATCAGTCAAATAGAAGTTTTGAAAAAACATCATCGTTTGAACATCATTTGAAATTGATATTAAAACCACAAGAAATAAAGAAATTGTAAAAACTGTAAAAATTACTTGGCTCAGATTCGTTAAAAATGGCTACAACACCTAGTTGCATTAGATGCCATCAAGTAGTTGTCACGCCAAAAAACCGTATATTATCATATTGATAAAAAAAACCCGGCGAAATCATCATAGCCTCACCTCTATTTGTTACATTTTAGTCAATCATCGACCGCATATTTTTACTATAATCATTGGCCTCATATGTTATCAACTCATCGGCATGAAAGCCTCATGATAAATACGGATATAAACCGTCATAAACATACCGACCAAATATCTTAACTATATCGAGATAGTAAGATGAGTGTAAACGTACCAAGATTAACGTAAGCCACATACATAGCCAAACCCCAAACAAGCAACGGATAAACATATTCAATTCACGAACAGATCCGACCAAGTAAATATACCAACAAAAAAAGAAAACGTTAATTCCATAAACATAATATTAACAGATCTAAAAATGTAACATATCCAAAAAAGTAAACAATCGAAAACGTACCAAGATCTAACAGTAACATGACAAAAACCACCCGAAAACAAAGATCCACCATGAACCACCAAAGATCCACCAACAGCCACCAAAGATTCACCAGAAAACAAAGATCCACGAAGATACCAACATAAAAATGAAAACGTTAATTCCATCAACATGATACTAACAGATCCAAAAAAGTAAACAATCGAAAACGTACCAAGATCTAACAGTAACATCACAAAAATCAGCTGTTACATATCCAAAATTACCACAAACCATAAACCACAAAGATCCACCAAATACCACCGTGAACCACCACAAACCACACCAGCCACCCAGATCCACCAAATACCACCGGGAAAATGTTTCCGGCGGCTTATGGTAGACCGGAGGCTACATATCCAAAACTATCACAAACCACAAACCAAAAAGATCCACCAAAGAGAAAGAGATCCACAAACCATCGTGAACCACTGTAAACCGTGAACCACCGTGAACCACCATGAACCACCGTGAACCACCGTGAACCACCGTGAACCACAAAGATCCAGAAACCAAAAACCACAAAAATCCACCACAAACCACAAAGATCCACCAAAATCACAAACAACCATTAAAGAAGATTTACCTAAACATCCGAAACACCGAGCCACAAACAACCATTAAAGAAGATTTACCTAAAGAAATAAGACCAGCGGCTAGGTTTCCGGCGGCGGCGGCTAGGGTTTCGGTGGCGGCTAGGTTTCTGGCTAGGTTTCCGGCGGCTAGGATTAGGTTTCCGGCGGATAGGATGAGGGTTCCGGTGGCTGGCAGATTCTAGAGAGAGGTCAGAGGTTTTAGAGAGAGAGAGGGAGTTGTGTGTGTGTGTTGTGTGTGTTGTAATGTGTCTGTTTTGTACGTGTGTGTGTGTTGTGTGTGTGTGTTGTGTGTGTTGTATTGTAGGCTTAAAATGTTGTATTGTAAGCTTAAAATGTTGTATTGTAGGCTTAAAATGTTGTACCTCTTAATTACTTAAACTCTTAAAACCTTAAATGCTTTATATAGGAGTAGAGATAATCTACAGCAACTAGAATGTAAATATTTCTGTTTGAGGGTTTGAAAGGGCCCATAAAGTCGATTCCCCAGATATCGAAAACTTCACAAACTTGGATCCCTTGTTGTGGCATTTCGTCCCGCTTCGTAATATTTCCTTGGCGTTGGCATGCATCACAGGTGTTCACGAGTGTATACGCCTCCCTGAAAATTGTTGGCCAATAGAAACCTGCATCATAAACCTTTTTCCCAGTGACCGTTGGTCCGTAATGTCCTCCGGTGGGTCCATGATGGCATTCGTCCAAAATCTTTCGAGTTTCTTCTTCGTATACACATCTGTGCACCATTCCATCAGCACATCTACGGAACAAGTATGGCGAGTCCCAGTAGTAGTACTTAGCATCCGAGATCAATTTCTGCCTCTGTTGATAGGTCAGGTCTTTGTTTACGACTTTTCCGGCTAGATAGTTTGCAATGTCCGCGAACCATGGGGTATTGCCGTTTGTGTTACTAATACTGGCTAGCATCTCCCCCGGAAAAGTGTCATTGATGTCCTCTTCCTTCAACTCCCCCAAACTTGGGTTCTCCAATCGGCTCAAATGGTTTGCAGCTATATTTTCAGCTCCTTTCTTGTCCTTGATCTCGATGTCAAATTCCTGCAACAATAAAATCCAACGAATTAATCTAGGTTTAGCATCTAATTTAGAAAATAAGAATTTTAAAGCAGAATGATCCGTGAAAACAATTGTTTTGCTCATCACTAAATATGAGCGGAATTTATCAAAAGCAAATACGACAGCCAAAAGTTCCTTTTCCGTAGTGGTATAATTTTGTTGGGCTTCGTTTAGTGTTTTGCTGGCGAAGTAGATAGGTCGAAAATGTTTCTCGATCCTTTGCCCCAAAACAGCACCCACTGCGAAATTGCTTGCGTCACACATTAGCTCGAAAGGTTGAGACCAGTCCGGTGCTACCAAAATAGGTGTATTGGTGATCCGTTCCTTGAGTAGCTCGAAAGCTTGTAAACAGTCCTCCGAGAAATTGAAAGCTACCTCCTTCTCTAAGAGTTTCGTCATAGGACGAGTAATCTTCGAGAAATCCTTGATAAATCTTCGGTAGAATCCTGCATGTCCCAAAAAACTCCGAATTGCCTTCTCTTTCGTCGGTGGTGGTAGTTTGGCAATGACCTCGATCTTTGCTTTATCTACCTCTATCCCAGCTTTCGAGATCTTGTGTCCCAATACGATTCCCTCTCGAACCATGAAGTGGCATTTCTCCCAGTTGAGGACCAAATGTGCTTCCTCGCATCGTCCCAAGATCTGATCCAGATTCTCCAAGCAAGCATCGAATGAATCTCCAAATACAGAAAAGTCATCCATGAATACCTCCATAGTCTTTTCCACCATATCCTGAAAAATAGCTAGCATACACCGCTGAAAAGTGGCGGGTGCGTTGCATAGACCAAATGGCATCCTCCGATATGCGTAGGTTCCGAAGGGGCATGTGAATGTGGTCTTTTCTTGATCTTCGGGATCGATGGGGATCTGAAAGTATCCTGAGAATCCATCCAAGAAGCAGTAGAACTCATTTCCTGCTAGTCGCTCGATCATCTGGTCCATGAACGGTAGTGGAAAATGGTCCTTCCTGGTGGCTTCATTCAGTTTGCGGTAGTCGATGCAAACTCTCCATCCTGTGACTGTCCTTGTTGGCACGAGCTCGTTCTTATCGTTCATCACCACGGTCATACCTCCCTTTTTCGGCACGCAATGAATAGGACTCACCCATGGGCTGTCTGAAATAGGGTAGATAATTCCTGCATCCAACAACTTAACAATTTCCTTTTTAACGACATCTGCCATATTCGGATTTAGCCGCCGTTGTTTTTGAACAACGGGTTTTACATTATCAATAAAATTTATTTTATGTTTGCAAAAATCGGGGCTAATTCCGGGTATGTCAGATATACGCCAAGCAAAGGCCTTTTTATGACCCTTAAGGACTGTCAATAATCGAGCTTTTCGTCACCCGAAAGTGATGACGAAATAACAACCGGTAATAAATTTGTACCTTCAAGGAAAGCATATTCTAAATGTACCGGTAGTTGTTTTAGCTCCAAGTCGGTTGGTGGTGATTCAATTGAGGATTTGATCCTCATGCTTTGGTCCAACTTCAGCTCTTCCTTAACTTCAACCTCCACTTCCTCGATCTTCTCGTCTTTTAGCTCCTCCTCCAAGCTAGTTTCTATCTCGAGAATTTCCTGCCAATCTAAATCATCAAACACATCAATCCGAAAACAGGTTTCATCAGTAGAATAAGAATGAGTCATGGCTCTATCTAAATTAAAAACAATTCGTTCATTCCCAACCCCTAATGAAATTTGCCCATTTTTCACCCGAATAATTGCGTCGGCAGTGTTTAAGAATGGTCTTCCAAGGATTAGTGGAACAGTGACATCCTCATCCATCTCCAGAATTACGAAGTCAACCGGAAAGGTGAATTTCCCTACGTTTACTAGCATGTTCTCAGCAATTCCTAACGGGTATTGAAATGAACGGTCTGCTAGGCGGATACTCATCCTGGTGGGTTTTAACACTCCAAGGGCAAGTTTAGCATATAGTGAATACGGCATCAGGTTTATGCTAGCTCCTAAGTCTGCTAAAGCACTGCAATTGTATGTATTATTGAAGTTGCACTGGATCAGAAAACTCCCTGGGTCATCCAACTTGGGTGGTATCGTGTTTTTCACCAAGGCTGAACATTTTGTGTTTAAGAATGCGGCTTGCTCCTCCGATGGCTTTCCTTTGTTTGTGACCAATTCCTTGATGAATTTAGCGTAGTTTGGCATTCCTGCAATCAAATCAACAAGAGGAACATTAATATTAACATATTTAATCATGTCACAAAATTTACCGTACTGCTCCCGCATTCTTGCTTTTCGTAATCGTTGAGGATATGAGATATGAGGTTTATAAGCTTTAATGGGAACTTCCTCCACTGGTTCAGGTGTTTTGTCCTTGGGTTGAACTTGTGGTGCCTCGTCCTCATCGTCCTCGATCTCGAAATCGTCAATAACAGGTTCAGAAGCTCGGTGCTGCGCACCATGAGGTAGGTGCTGCGCACCGCTTTGATCAGAACGGAGGTGCTGCGTACCATCATGTTGGTGCTGCGCACCGGGCGTATTTCCAGGTGGGTTTTGCGCACCAGGAGGCTGGTGCTGCGCACCTGTCTGCTGTTTTGCTCCATTTTCGTTCTGATTTCCTCCATAAGCATTCCCCGAGCGTGTGGTGATTGCATTAACATGTTCATCTCTATGTTTTGGGCAGGTTGGCATTCCGTTTCGTGGTCCTTCGGTTCTTCCAGGATGTTGATATTTTGGTGCTTGATTATTGGAATTATTTCCTGGATTCTGTTGTTGTGCTGGATTTGGTTGAGTATTGCTTGGTATTTGGCCCGGTTGCCGATTTGAGTTCCGCTCGTTCATCCTATCGACCCGTCTCTCTAAGTCTTGATGTGCTGCCTGCTGATTTCTCTGTCCTTGCTCGATTTGATCAGTTAAAATTTTAAATTGTTTACGGACATCGTTAAATTGGTTACGGACATCGTCATTGGTTGATTTTTGGGTGTTGATGAACGATTTCAAAAGATCTAAAATGCTTGGATCTTCATCTTCGTTTTTCGGTGGA
>CAJVGC010000584.1:0-16749 GCA_910822075.1 Senecio squalidus
AATAAAAATATTTTAAAAGACGGGGCTTAAAATCTTGTACCCCATACAAATAGGAGTGACATCATAAATGTAGAAGTCGGGTTTTATTTATTTATTAAGATACAACGAAATAATATGTGTCTAACTCTTTTAATCACATTTCTAAGGACTGTTGTTATCAAAACTCATGATATATATATAGTAATAATAATATGCAGTGGCGGATCCGGACATGTACGACATGTGAGACCGAACAGGGCCATCATATTTTTAGGGCATCCGATTTTTACGTGCTTAGTATAAAAAATTAATTTAAAAAATTACATATTAGTCTGAATAAGTCCTTAAGCGTAATCATTCATTAATTTTGTTCAATAAATTTACTAAAAATGGCAGACACACGTGACTTTAATTTACTCTATCACGTTTGTTTTATTATTTTCACTTTTAAGGGTCTCCTATATCAATACTGAATCGGGCCATCCAAATTCATTATCGACCCATATAATATGCGACATAGTTTTTAACAAGGTGATGAAAGAACAATACAAACAAGATAATAAATAAATGAAATGAAAGTATGAAAAATGAGTAATGATATACCTTTCTAATTCATTCTTCTATAAATCTTCTAACTATAAGGTAGATACATTTAGAAAAATCAATAGATGAAATTAGGAAAAAGAAATAGTAAAATCTACATGTAATATTCATATGATCATTTTCCATGAAGAATAGCAACAAATAGTGTGGTTGTCACGGTAATTTACAAATGCGGTCTTGTATTCACATATTTCCCTTGGATCATATGACGTATCCTTTTTCACCTCGCTAAAGACCCCCACACGCACCTCATCAGGATGCTCCCTTTGGTTTTAGTGAAAAGTTGTTGTCAAACGACTTAAACTTTTACGAAAATAAAAGTTATTTTATCCTTCGGCATAAATTACTTACTTTACCCATTTCAAACCAAAAACTCATCTATCTTTTTCACATATCTTCTTCACATTGTTAAAACATGTATTCATCTTTATCTTTATTCTCGTCTTCCGAAATCATCAACTACTTTTCATGATCTTATATTGTCAACATATGAAGTAGTCGTAATAGTTTTACATCAGATTTCACGTCGTCAAATTATTTTTGTCCCACTTGAGCCATTGGGTACCCAAATCAACTACACCAATGGGTTTCCAATCTCACGTAAAATTAAAAAAGATTTTATGTTTTATCGCACTTGGACCACTGGATAACAAGTACATTCTATATATCCAAATCATTTCACGACGCTCAAACAACTTGGGCCACGTTGATTGGTAATCGGTTGGTGGAGGTGAGTCGGTTACCAAATGACTCAAGTGAGACAACGAAAGCACAATGATTCTCAAATAATAAAAATGAAACTAAGTATGTATATTTTAGACAAAAACTCACAAATAAACTTATTGTAAAGCACACCAGTCCAACCTACTAGCTAAGGCGTTCGAATGTTTTTTTGTTCATTGGATTTGTGTTAGATTCTAGTCTTTTCTTTTTTCTTTTCTTTTCTTTGTACTTGCATTTTACCTATAAAAATACATTTGTCCTATATGCTTGTTCATTCTTTCAATTACACTTATTACATTATAATTTATAAAGATTTTTTATTTTTTATTTTTATATAAAACATTTACATTTACGAAATAAAAAATTCATTAATATAAATATATATATTCAATAAAATCAACTTAAATAAGAAAAAAAATATATTTTTATATATTATGTACACTAGAATAAAATTTAAAAAATCTTAAAAATAACATTTAATATAAATCTTCTTCTTCTTCTTCTTCTTCTTCTTCTTCTTCTTCTTCTTCTTCTTCTTCTTCTTCTTCGATACTCACATGCAAAAATTTTATTTTTTTTCCTTCATCTTCTTTATTGCTAAATCTTCAAAATCAATAATCAATATTTATCTTAATTAAATTATTTTATATATGTGTATGTATAAATATGGAGAAAGAAGAAAATGAAGAGAAAAAAAAATACTTGATCCTGCGCCATCCGTGAAATGCAACCACCATAGAGCAGGCCATGGTGGTGCCATGGGTTGTGTCATAACGCGATGGATAACAACCTGGCTGCATACACTCTAATAATGAATCATAAACAAAAAATGCATAAAATAAAGTAGTATATTTTATGTTAAATTATTAAATGTTATGGAAATATATGTGCATGGTTAATACATTTTTATTTAATTATATAATTTAAATGTTATAACAAATAAATATGGAAACATAATTTGAGAATTGAAGCTAAGATAAAGCCAAGTGAGTGGGGGGAAATATTCAAAAGTGACATGCTAAGATAAATCGCAAAATATACGTGTGGTCCAGGTCCAACATTCCTACTTATGCTATGAATATTACTAAACGCCAAATATGGGAGAAATAGTATATGGTTTTGTTTGTTTGTGAATTATTTTTAAAACTTTTTCATTTTTGTTGATAATTCGGATGATATTCGTTTCTTCTTATTAAATGTTTATACTTTCAATTCTAGCTTGACGATATATGGGTGACGTTTAAAAAGACAAATACTGCTCTCTATCTAATCGAAAATTAATCGAAAAACTTTACTATATGTTTTACATAAGATGTAGTTCTTTAATAAGAAAATGTTAAAGTGTTTGCTATGTTTTTTCTTTATATTATATAATATAATATGAATCATGATAATCATGCAATGAAAATAAAATCAACAGTGTTGTATCTTAAGAAAACTGAAAAAGGAAATGTTTGCCACTAAACCCGGTTAACTGTTACGCTCAATATGCGGTCGTAGATAATGCTTGCAAAAAAATGTCATGAGCCGTCCATTTATGGTTGTCTAATTCTTATGTTCATTTTTATCAATAAAATCGAAATGAATAGATGGTTTTTGGGTTTTAAAGTTCAAGAACAAACATTATAGATAATCTATATTTGTATTACTTTTGTTAGTCTTTAGCTAGTGTAAAATAATTATTTATTAATCATATTTAAATGACTAGTTATTATTATTAAAGTGTTAATAGCTTAAAGTAGATAGCAAATTATTTTAAAGATTTAGTTAATCTGATAAATTTCTCTTACAATATAGATAAAAAGTTGTAATGTTTGGTTGAAAGAATTTTCAACGGAATTCCGTTTTCAATTTTTACATCATTCAATTTGATTTGTAAATCTTTCACATTAATTGAAATTTTGTAACATATGTCTGATGAAAAACTTATAAGGATTTATGAGAATTTAATCTAATATCTTTCGTTGGTCGAATTTTTCTATGAAACTTATTTAAAATAAATATAGACTTCTAAAAAATAAGTTGTTTCAAGTACCTTATAAAAGTATTTTGAGATTATATAATATGATAATTTATATAATTACCCCTCATTAAATTTATCACTTTTAGTTATTATTACTTTATATTATTTTTAATTTTTAATTTAGAACTTCAAATACATTTTCGAACACATCTACTAAAAAAGTTGACGGTTATATTTAAATGGTAGGATTTGTTTGAAAGAAAGTTTTAGTAAACTGATTTGAATTTTATAAAATCGGGAATCTTGAATTTGTTAAGAAACTAGAAGGAATTCTGAATTTTACAATAAAAGAAATCTTATAAAACATTAATTTGGAATTCCAATTTATTTCAATTCCCATTAGATTCTCTGAACCAAATGAAACCTAAGAGAATAAAGTGTTGGTGTTACTGAGAATATTTGTATATTAAACACATTTTTTTAGTTTTAAATGTTTATGTAGAGTTGTTTGCCAAGTCTTTTTACTTTTAACTAGAGGTTTCCCGTGCGTTGTACGGGTTCGTTTTTTTTGCGGTATTTCTGGAAATGGCAACGTGTTTCCCATAACCTCCGTCGCATGCAAGATCAGCCCATGGTTCGTGCCCGGGTATGGGCTGACGGTGTTTTTTGGGGTTTTTTGGGCTTCGTTTGGGCTTATTATTGTTGGGCTTCCACGTCTTTTTTATTTCTTACTTATCGTAACTTTTTTTTTACTTTAAATAATACTTTTACGACCTTCCATCCCATCAGGTCCGGATCAAGTAATTGATCGAAGCGAGAAGAGGAGAGGATGTCGTTTATCCTACTCCGGATAAAAGGACTCGAGTTTTTGTTTTTTTTACTTTTTTATCGAAATATAAATGTAGCTATTTGTTAAAACGATGCCATTATTTATTATTAATCGATCGAAGCGAGAAGAGGAGAGGATGTCGTTTATCCTACTCCGGATAAAACGACTCGAGTTTTTGTTTTTTTACTTTTTTATCGAAATATAAATTTAGCTATTTGCTAAAACGATGCCGTTATTTATTATTAATCTGAGTAAATGTTCGTATTAGTTGAATCTAAAAAAATTTCTGAGGGGTAGAGAGCGTAAAAGTATTATTTAAAGCTGAGGGGGGGAAAACGCAAAACAATATAAAGTTCAGACAGGAAAAGCTAAAAGTCGTTTAAAGTTTAGGGTGAAAAAACGTTAAATTTTTTAAAGTTGAGGGTGAAAAAGCGTTATATTTTTTAAAGTTGAGGGTGAAAAAGCGTTAAAGTTTTTAAAGTTGAGGGGGGGAAACCGCTAAATCTTTAAAGTTTAGGGGGGAAAACCACTAAGTCCTTAAAGTCTAGGGACTAAATTTGTAAATACCAAAACATTAAAAAACCAATATCATGCACAAATCCATATGAGTTCTTCTATTTTAATTAGGGGATAAATGTCTCATATTGATCTTCGTACTTTGACTTTTAATGAATGATTTTCAGTGCCCATAAATCTTCTAACATAAGAAGTAAATTGGGTTATTGATGGTAAGTTATCAATGTAAGCTTAGGTAACATTGTTTACATGCACTTGCTAGTTACCACTTACGAGTGGACATTTTAGTAATTACTTTATCCTTTTTTACTATCAATTATTAAAGTGATTAGGCGTATTCACGTGCGTTACGCGGTGACAATTTCTAAATTACTACATCACGACCGTAAAGCCAATCTCAAAGAAATAGGTACGCAGAAACAAAAGAAAATACACAATAATAACCTGCTAACAGATAGCTCAACTTCGCGTTTCACATTTTTTTTCATTGTCAAGGCGAATAATTTCGTCTGCACCTACCAAACACCCTATTACATCTGTAAACACATAGCCAGATGTCATGTGACTCACAACAACCCACAAAAAACTGGATATAGGAAAGAAAACATAAACATTTAGAGAAAAGAAAAACCGGCACCAGTGAGGAGGGAATTGTTGTTGATTCTCTGTTAGTGAACTTCCGTTGGTGTGAAACTAAACACATTCAATGGAAACTCCTCATGACCACCTTCAATTACTCTGAACCTCGACATTTGATATACCTGGCCCTCTTCGAGAAGAGCCTTAAACTTTCGTATATGATTTCTAGTGATGAAACCTTGTATCGAACCGCCCTTTTTGGTATAAAAAAAAAAAAAAAAAAATATGTAAGAAACTAAGTTAACCCCCCACAGTTTCCATCGTTGTACATAAAAAAACGTGGTAGAAATTATTGTATATTAACTGTTTTCGTGGCGTACCCTTTTTCCGGCTTTTAAAATTTTCAAACAAATTAGAAATTACCTCATCATCAGCCATAACCATCTCCAACCCAAGTAAGACATCATCGAGTTTTGTATTTATTGCCTCTCACATTCTAGAAAGCCGTACATGAACAACCCAATCTTCTCTAGTTGGGTCAAAGGCGCCAATCTTGGAGTGAGACATGTTTTTCGAAAGAGACATAATTGTACGTAGTTATGGGGCTTGTTGATGCAAAAGTAACTTTTCTGGCGAACTAACTTATATAGAAAAACACAAAACCACCAACTTTTGGAGTACCTAAAAACGTTTGTGTTAATAACTTAGGGTAACTCAATAGTCTAAATATCATTATACATCAATAGTTATTATGCCCTTTGGAGTACCTAAAAACGTTTGTGTTAATAACTTAGCATAACTCAATAGTCTAAATATCATTATACCTCAATAATTAGTATGCCATTAATACCACAAACTTTTGGAGTACCTAAAAACGTGTATGTTATTAACTTATGGTAACTGAACAGTTTAAATATCATTATACCTCACATTATTGTAATTAAAACACATGGCAACCAAAGAGTCAGGAGTTTCAAATGTGTTATTAACTTAGGGTAACTGATCAGTTTAAATATCATTATACCTAGGGGTGTCAAAAAAACCCGAACCCGGCGGACCCGACCCGACCCGAATAAGCATATTAGGGTCGGGTTGTATTCAAATTTCGGGTTGATTTGACCCGACCCGAGAGACCCGATTCTTTACAGGGTCGGGTTTCGGGTTACTTTTATCTCAGAATTCGGGTCTCAGGTTGACCCGTTTAACCCGAAATATTGAATAAATAATCTTTTTTTTAAATAATACCCACCCTATCATATGATATATATATATATGCTAGAAGTATGAAAGAGTTTCATACATGAAGCGATGTGGGACAACTAAAATAGGGAAAACCAAAGACATATGATATATATAGGCTAGAAGTATGAAAGAGTTTCATACCTTAAGCGATGTGGGACAACTAAAGTAGGGAAAATAAATGAAGAGTTGTCCCACATCGCTTCAGGTATGAAACCCTTTCATACTTCTAGCCTATATATATATATCATGTGCTTTGTTGGGTTCTATTCATCTTGAAAATAACCCGACTCTTTTGGACCCGACCCGAAAACGACCCGAACCCTAAAACCCGAATCCTTATTAGGGTCGGGTTAGGGTTATAAAATTTTAGTTAAAACCCGAATAAACCCGACCCGAAAGTTGCTTATTAGGGTCGGGTTGACCCGAATAACACCCCTAATTATACCTCACATTATGGTAATTAAAACACAAGGCAACCAAAGAATCAGAATTTCAAATGCATACCATTCCATTATTTGGAATATCACACACGTAATAAAGCCGATGAGTCTAGATTATAAGTAATAAGATTTGCAAGTAAATAGTAACCTTTGTGGTGTTTATTTGAATATTTCAATTTTAACCTTTGTTCGTTATTATTTTCAAACTTTTTTTATAATATATTGTTTTAGTTTATCCACTTACATCCCTAAGAATTACTTATATTTTACACCTCAACTTATTTTTGTATACCATCACTGCCCATATCTTTTGCAAGCGTTCTCGGTTGGATCATCAAGTCAATCATTCGCATTTTCATGTTTAATTTGGGTTTTCTTATCGAATACCCCGAAGCGAAGCGTGGGCAATAAAACCCTCGATACTAACAAATCCTAAAATCCTAAGATTTTTGGGAGTTACATTCCGTCATAATGACGATCTTATTATCGACTTTATGTCTTGATAAAGACCTCGACCTCGACTTTGTTGACAATTGGGAAATCCTTGTATTCGATCTTATCGACCTCGTTCATGGTCTATTTAGTCTTATATCAAACCTAGACATTTATCACGACGCTATTATTGGGTTTGTGATCGGTACCGACTTCGTTCAGCCTCATGGATGTGCTTCTCCCTTATTATCGGGTTTGTGGCCTACATCAACATTGTTTTACATTTGAGCATTCAAGATCTTACACGTGAAATGTGGGGTTATGTTTAACATATTGGCTTATTATAAAGTTATTAGGGCTTCTATATTTTAATTTTTTTAAGAGCTTCTTTTAGGCTTGCCCCTGTTAGATAGTAAGATAGTGAGATAGTTTGAATAATACAATATTTATTCTTCGTTTTTTTTTATGAATTAATAGGAACAATATGGTTGTCAAAGTGAAAAGTTAAACTCTCACATCAAAGGTTGGATTCTAATTGGCTACATTTTTACCGAAAACAATTAGCAACTTAAAATGAGTCGTTTAGTAAAAAGAAAGTCGACAATCATAACACAGTAAAATAATGTTGGTTAGAAGCATCAACTTTACACCATCTTATATTTTATTTATACATTTTCTGTCAATTTCAAATAACATACAATAACTTGATATATATATTATTTTTAATGATTACAAAATATTAATAGAATTATATTTAATTTTGATGACTTGATAAGGCGTGGATGGATTACATATGCAAAGAGCACCAACCAGATTTGTGATAAGAAGATATTGATAAAGTGGAATTTGGTCCAAAAGCATAAATGGCATATCTCAAACTCGACTTGCCCATTCTAAAGGTGTTACCACTGTATCAATTATCTTAATTTAAATTCAAGCTTTTCGCTTTTAAAATTAAACTAAAATAAAATAAACTAATCTATTATCTTAACTATATATAAATTATTTGAAGTTATTGTTGAAATTTAAGTAGTAAAATTACTAAAATACCATTTATTTTACATTTAACACATTTAAATATCAACCGATATTTCCTTACTTGATTTTTCATATTTAATAATGTCACCAAAACTTAAATTAAAATAAAACTTATATTACAATTTAGATAATTAACTTACACCTAATTATGCTAACTATTAAAATAATAAAAGTAATTCTGATATAATAGTACTAAACTACTAATAATAAAATTTTCTTTTATTAATAATTGACTTATGTTTAGAAAAATAAAATAATTATCCTAATAATAATTTTCTTTTCCTTATAATAATCGGCTTATATTTAAAAAGTTGACTTAAATATATTTTTAGAACTTTTTCAAATATAAAACGACATAATTATTGAAATTTAGAGTCAAGAATAAGTAATAATACAATTTCTCTAACATACAAAGTTTCAATAATTAATATACTTATTCTCACATGTACTACTATAAATGAATCGAACGAATACAAACAAGGTTTGTTTGTGTTCAATTGAATAAATTTAACCGAACAAATAATCAAATACGAACACATTTTAAAAAAAAAATTGTATTCAATGTCGTTAATTAGGAATTTAATTTATTCGTTAATTGGATGTTAAACCTACATAAACGAATACGAATAAACGACACTGAATACAAAATTGTTTTTAAAAATGTGTTCGTATTTGATTATTTATTCGGTTAAATTTATTCAATTGAACACAAACAAGCCCTGTTTGTATTCGTTCGATTCATTTATAGTAGTACGTGTAAGAATATGTATATTAATTATTGAAAATTTGTATGTTAGAGAAATTGTATTATTACTTATTTTTAACTCTAAATTTCAATAATTATGTCGTTTTATATTTGAAAAAGTTCTAAAAATATATTTAAGTCAACTTTTTAAAAAACGAGGCAATTATTATAAGAAAAAGAAAATTATTATTAGCATGATTATTTTAGCATATATTTTATTTTTCTAAACATAAGTCGATTATTTATAAAAGAAAATTTTATTATTAGTAGTTTAGTACTATTATATTAGAATTTACTTTTATTATTTTAATATTTAGCATAATTAGGTGTAAGTTAATTATCTAAATTGTAATATAAGTTTTATTTGAATTTAAGTTTTGATGATATTATTAAATATGAAAAATCAAATAAGGAAATATTGGTTGATATTTAAATGTGTTAAATGTAAAATAAAGGATATATATATATATGGTTAAGTTCTAGTAAAAACACTTTAAAATCGATTTTAAAGTAGTCAAAATATGTTTTTTTTTCCAAAATCGTTTTAGAGCGTCATCTTAAAATAGTGTGTAGAATCTTTTTATAAAATTAAAAATATCAAAATAGAAAAAAAAAAATTGTTGCTTTTTTCTCTATTGATGCTTTTATTTTCATATAAAAGTTATCTTTTGAAAGATGCTTTTGACTAATTTTTCATTTTATATAACCTTTTATTTTAAAAAACATTCAAAAATAATAATATAAGAAGGATTCTTCAACAAAATATTGAAAGAAAAGGTATTTTGACTATTAAATAAGCATTATATTTTAAGAAGTGTTTTTTCAGCATATATATATATATATATATAGAAGTAGGATATATATATATATATATATATATATATATATATATATATATATATATATATATATATATATATATATTTTAATCAGATCGGTGCGAATAATTATAATTTTAGAGTTATAAATCGTTGGATAAAGTTCTTTTCAAGTTATTTATGTCAAACTTTTTTACTAAAAAAATAATAAATCGGGTCTAGTACTATTTTTACTAAATATATTATTGTAAAAGCTACAAGCTACGTACTAGAATCATCCTTAACCATAACTTTATATCCAAACCTTACTATGTAAAACTTTGACACTTAGCAATAAGTTATTTGTGAACCAAAAAGGCTACTTTGTGGACTATAGTTAACAACTATTCTTTTATGGGTGTTGATAGAGGCATCCCTAAATCATTTTTCGGTTATCAACACTTCCCTAAGGGTCACATCGTTATTTCTAGTATGATTTTTTCTTCTAATTTTAGATATAGAAAGTATAGAATTGTTTATTTAGTATCTACATATCATATTTTATTTATTTAAAATTTAAATATATATTTGTTTTATAATTTTTTTTTTTTGTATTTTAAAGATTTTTTAATAGGTTTTAACTCGTGTTTTAATAATTAAAACAATTAAGTTTTATCAATTACAACTTTATATTTATTAATGTTTATTATAATTCAAATATACATGTTATTTTAAATAATTAATATTTATTTTTTATACATTATGAAATATATTTAACAGGTTTTAACCTGTGTAATAATAACTAAAATAATAACATTTACGATTTTATTTTATTAGATTTTATTAATAGTTTTTTTATTTAAAATTATATTAGTATTACCTTTTATATAAAATAAAATTTACAAACAAAAATAACTAATAAACTAATATATAATAAGATTTTAAATATAAAATAAAATAAAACTAAAAAAAAATAATATAAAAATTAGTAATAATAATAATTAAAGAAAAAGGGGGGGGGGGGGGGGGGAGATAACCATGTTGGGGGTGAGGTTATCCCACCCCTTCTTTTATTTCAAAAGTATCGTTTTAATATAACATCTTCACAATGATTTATAAAATGTTTTATTGAATATAAATTTCTTTTGCTAACCGAGAGAGGAAATATGAAAATACTTGGTTTTGACAAAAGTGGTTGCAGTTAGAGTTGTGAGTTAAAATTTTATTAATTTAGTGGGTATTTAACTAGGATTAACTGTAATTGTAGCATTAATGTATAAAATATCAAATACATCAATAAATAAAAACCTAAACCTTGACACAAAAACAATGCCATCACATAAATAAAAACTAATCAACCTCGTTTCATACATAAAACACAGAAAAAAGGTAAAATGAAAACCTAATTTGATCGTAATAAACCATAGACGTCGAGAATTTCATAAAAGAGCAATTTCCTTGTGGGTCTCCTTCACCTCATTCGACCCCCCTTCAAATAAACTTTCAATGTTTGTGTTACTACCATGAAAACCATGAAGTTCATTACCTAACGAAATGGTTATATTTATCTCTCTTTTATTCTTAAATAGTTATCAATTAGGAAAGCAAGACTTGTTTTGTCTACTCAGTCTCTGTGCACCTTATGATATTGATTTAACCATCTCGTTTTCTAGTCACATCTTTTATATCGTTTATCATCCATACAAATTTAATAGTCGTCTAAAAACGTTAAAAGTGTTGAAAAAGTTATTGACGAAAGAGTTTTTTAATCAACTTTGTACACGCACAATTATATGTATAATTTCTATTGTATCATTGAATGTCGTGTTATCTTTGAAGAAACCTTCACAACGAACTATCATGTGTTCAAAACAGTGTTAATATTATTGAAATATAGATTTTCAAAAATAAAGCATTTGTTAAGTTGTAAGTTTGTCCCACATCAATGAAAGAAAGAAAAAACCTTAAATATGAACACCCGGCCTTTTGAAAAGGCCGAACACCCGGACTTTTGAAAAGGCAAACCCCCTTATGAAAGGTCGTCTCTAAGATACATGTCGTTTGTGTCCTGACGTGTCAATGAATGCATATGAACTTAATATTCGTGTTGTTTAAGTAGTAGGCCTTTCTCATGTTTTGCTAGTCACTAGTCAGTACTAGTAGTCACAAAGAAATAATATTAAGAGTAAATTACATAGATCGTCCCTAAGGTTTATATGGAATTACGGTTATCGTCCCTAAGTTTGAAAAGTTGCATGGATGGTCCCAAAGTTTAGAGTAATTACGGATTTCGTCCCTATTTTGGATGTCCGTTAATTTCTACCGTTACCCTTCCCTCACGTGTAAAACACGTGAGGGTATTTTAGTCATTTCCAATCTTTCACCCTCCTTCCCTTTCCTTCCATAACCAGATTCATCCTCCATGAAAATCAAAATCAAAATCAGATTCAATCCTCCATCAAAATCAAAATCAAAATCACCGGAATACTGATTCAATCCTAAACTAAATAAAAACCAAAAATCCCAAAATCAAACCAAAATTAAAACATAAAATCAAACCAAAAATCAAAATCAAACCAAAAAATCCCAAAATCAAACCAAAAATCAAAATCTCTTCATTCTCATTCGAACAGCGACCATGTCTCTGGACAGCGACCATGTCTCTGGATATCTTCATTCTCATTCGAACAGCGCCGCCACCACCGGATTTCTTCAATCATCAGGAACAGCGACCATGTCTCTGGATTTCTTCATTCTCATTCGAACAGCGCCGCCACCACCGGATTTCTTCAATCATCCGGCGCTACATCACTAGCCGCCATCACCGTCGTTTCATCCTCCGTCGCCACACACCGTCGTTTGATTTGATTTTTTTTTTTAAGAATCTGTAAATTCCTTGGGAGGGGATTAAGGGGTTTATGGGTGGATTGAAAAGTGGATTGAAAACTGTTGTTAGTGTGTGTGTGTGTGAAGGGGTGTTTGTGTAAGCTTATTTTTTAGGGTTTATTTGATTTTGGGGGAGAAGAGTGTAAAAAGACTAAAATACCCTTACGTGTTTAACACGTGAGGGAAGGCTAACGGTGGAATTAGACGGACATCCAAAATAGGGACGAAATCCGTAATTACTCTAAACTTTGGGACCATCCATGCAACTTTTCAAACTTAGGGACGATAACCGTAATTCCATATAAACCTTAGGGACGATCTATGTAATTTACTCTAATATTAATAAGAGGGAAAAACATAATTTTTGTTTATGGGTGCTTGATGACGTGGAAATACTCGACATCCACATATCAATGGTAACTTTTATGACCACTATCTTTTTTATGATAAAGGAAAATATAAATGATTATTGTAAATAACTTTTGTTATGACTATTTTAATTATAGAAAATGGGTTTTTATAATATATAAGTATTTCGTTGAAAGAACTACATGAAGCAACATTTCCAATAATAGAAAACCAATTTAATACACGTTTAACAAAACGAAAATTCAAGTTTATTAAATTCATCTCTAAGTTTAAAAGTACGCTTTGTTTCAATTTATTAACCAAAAGCCATTCGCTATGATTTATAAACTTTTTAATATTAATATGATAATTTATACTATTATATAAAGCATATTTAGCTTTTTATTTTAAGAGTTTTATTTTAGAAAAATAAATATTAGCCATTAATTTTTATAAATTAATCTCAATCATTCAAATTTTAAATAAAATAAAAAATCAATAAATAAGTTTTGTAACTTAAAGATAATTTAATAAACTATTACATAATTTAATACATAGTCTCTTATTACAACTTATATAAAAAAACAAAAAACAAAATGATGATACTGTACATATTAGTTAATTTATAATAGCTATATATATTAATAAGATTTATAACCTTTAGTTAGAATAATAAACACTTAGGATATGTTTGGTAAAATTAACTAGTAGCTGGAGATAGTAGTTTGTAGCTGAACCTGAAATCTTGAACTTATATTTAAAGCCGAAAACTTGAGATTTTATTTTTGTAAAGATAGTTGAAGTTGCTTAATGTAATGACTAAAAAAATATATAATAGTATAATAAGACAAATTTATAAGGAGCATTTATGTAATTTACTATCATATAAGTTCAAATTATTTTTTTAAGTTACTTGAAGTAGCTTATTTTTTTAGGAGTTTATTTTTCAAATAAATCCACAAATAAGTTACAACCAAACAAGACTTATTTTAAAAAAAAGCTCAAGCCCATATAGAATTCGATTGAGCCCCAAATAAGCTTGTGCCAAACATACCATTAAATTAATAATTTTCAAAAGATTAGGTTGTCATATAAAGTTAAAAATTTAGTTAAAATGATTTTTAAATAAAGTTAGCTAATTTAAAACACATAATAATAATAATAATAATAATAATAATAATAATAATAGTAATAATAATAATAATAATAATAATTATTATTATTATTATTATTATTATTCTTATCCCTCCTATTAAAACTCAACAAAACCTATGGAATTGTACATTATATTATTATAATAATAAGAATATTTTGTCTTTAAATACAATTATTTTCATTTTGTTTACAAAACAGATTGTTGCTGGAGTGGTTACGCACTGCTCCTCTTACCCTGGTGACCAGGGTTCGAATCCTGGCAAGGCCTATTTTCATTCCATTTTTTTTACTGATTAATTTGCTAGGTTTTTTTTGTTTGGGCTTTGCTTGGTTTGGGCTTTCATTTTTTTTTTATAAAATTAGTATTTATATTTTGCGAATCAAATAATCTCGTCAACATGAAAAATATACTTTGCGAATCAAATAATCCCGTCAACACGATCACAGATTTCGTTTCGCCCCGGACTCGTGCAACGCACGAGTCCCCTCTAGTTATTATTATTATTTGAAACATGTTCTCCCATTTTTATCTAGAGAAAGAAATGCATTAACATCAACTTTCTTTTGATAAGATTGATTGATGTTACCGTCATATTTTGTTTCTTTGTCGATGCTAGTGCAACAATTCATGTACTGTGGTCGTGTGCTAATATCTTTGAGAAAACACATCTCAAAAATTGTTGCTTTGGTCCCATATCTTGAAAGGGACGACGTTGAAAGAAAATTCAGTATTCATGATTAGTGGTTAAGACTGGAACTCAAATTTAGGAGGAAAAATAATTTACGACTGATGAAATTTATAGATTTTGGGTGGATCATTTAATAAAGATTAATTGAAAAACATAATAAAACTATAGAAAATGTATAAAATTTAATATTTTATGGATGAGTCATGACCTCCATATAGCTCCTCATGATAAGAAAAATATATCGTCACTTACAATGTAAGGTATTTTCTTTCAATTGATTGTACGTTTGTGCCTTTGTGCAATGGACGAGAAATTGAGAAGGTAATGGAATAATACATAAAAATATAATGAACAAAAAATATATTTGTATGTGTTGCTTAGAAATTTCAAGTACGATCTTACAACTTAACAAAATATGGTCACTGATAATCTATATATTGTTTAACAGTAAGCCTCAAGTTCGCACACTACAAGATCGTCACTATATAAATATACAAACATATATAGGAGCGGAGTAAGGATTTTGTATTAAGGAGACCGTAGTAAGCGACACAACTATAGTAAGCGAAGAAATTATGAATTCGTGTTGGATGAGTCATAGGGGGTCTGGTGTAATTTACTAAAAATATTACATATAAATTTGGCTTGTTAGCGGTCTGAGTATGCACTAGCCCCTCCCCCAGCTCCACCACTGTCCATACAAAATAATCAATTATTTTATAATTTTATGTAGAATGATAATCTCTAAAAATAGTGTATTAGCCAAGGTCCAAGGAAAACACTAGTGACAAAACTTACAAAATTTCAAACAATTCACGATATAAATTGTTCCGTTCAGTTATTCAAGTTTAATATAGAGAGAATGTCACAAATCGTCCTTGTGGTTAGGCTGTTTTTCACATATCGTCCTTTTGCAGAAAAGTTAGCACTTATCATCCTTTTGTTTTTTAAAATTGTCGTCTATGATCCTTCCGTCAAAATTCTGTTAATTTAATCCGTTAAGTGACCCCATGTGCCTGGCACATGAGGGTAAATGAGTAATTTGACACCTTCTTCTTCATTTCCCCCAATTTCTCCTTTAACCATAAACCCTAATTTCAATTCCAAAAATGGAGTTCCAACCCCTAAATTGATTGATTATCGATGCAGCCAAACACACCATTTAACAAATGCCCTGCAACTATCGAAGTTCATTAATTGTGAACCTACAAATCAGAAACTGAATGTATATATCTAAAGGTTGCAATAACTTCTTGAATGATTATATATAAAACCAGACTTCAAAATGCATATGAGAATTCATATGCCCAATCAAAGAAATAGTAAAACACACAACAACAACAACAAATTACAGACTTGGACTTTTTAAAGTCAAAGTCTTAAAGCAGTAGACTCAAAGTCATCTCCGGTGAGCTCAAACTCATCGAACGGTGGCGGCATATTTAAATCAAACGATAAAAACGGTTTCGTAAAACCCGAACCAATTTCCCTTTCTCCAATATCATATCCATCAACAACAACAGAAGAACTCGAATCACAGTCACTCCGACAATCATCAACAAACACCGGTCGCGGATGTACAACAACAACAGATTCCATCACGGCTCTAGGTCTAGGTCCACTAAATGACTCTAGAGTAGAGCTCAAACTACTACAAGTAGGGCGTTGATGGTGATGATAATTGGTTTGAAGAATTTGATCAATTGCTTGTAAACTGACCATGCACCCCCTTATTCCTAAGCTAATTTCGTCTCAGGTATAGTAGGATTAGTAACTGGACTGCAT
>CAJVGC010000586.1:0-27539 GCA_910822075.1 Senecio squalidus
GTGTGATATTCATCTTTCTTAATCCCCTAGGTCGCAATAGCATTAAGAATGTTTAAGAAAACTATTAGAAGCCATTTCATCCATCAATAACTCAATCAAACCCAAAATATCATTTAAAAATCAAAACACAAATTCTAAAATTCCATAGGTATTTTAAATCACTAATTTTACAAAACCCTACCACACATTACCATTTCTAGTCCAAACTTCTAAACTACCCTAAAAAACTTTTTAATTACCTAAATAAACTATCAAAACCACCTTATCCCCATTAAAACGCTCCTTTCCTTGTAAAACCTAGATTTCATCCCGAGTTAGAATCACGTTTAGGTGTGTGATATTCATCTTTCTTAATCCCCTAGGTCGCAATAGCATTAAGAATGCTTAAGAAAGCTATTAGAATCCATTTCATCCATCAATAACTCAATCAAACCCAAAATACCATTTAAAAATCAAAACACAAATTCTAAAATTCCATAGGTATTTTAAATCACTAATTTTACAAAGCCCTACCACACATTACCATTTCTAGTACAAACTTCCAAACTACCCTAATAAACTTTTATTTACCTAAATAAACTATCAAAACCACCTTATCCCCATTAAAACGCTCCTTTCCTTGTAAAACCTAGATTTCATCCCGTGTTAGAATCACGTTTAGGTGTGTGATATTCATCTTTCTTAATCCCCTAGGTCGCAATAGCATTAAGAATGTTTAAGAAAGCTATTAGAAGCCATTTCATCCATCAATAACTCAATCAAACCCAAAATATCATTTAAAAATCAAAACACAAATTCTAAAATTCCATAGGTATTTTAAATCACTAATTTTACAAAACCCTACCACACATTACCATTTCTAGTCCAAACTTCTAAACTACCCTAATAAACTTTTTAATTACCTAAATAAACTATCAAAACCACCTTGTCCCCATTAAAACGCTCCTTTCCTTGTAAAACCTAGATTTCATCCCGTGTTAGAATCACGTTTAGGTGTGTGATATTCATCTTTCGCAATAGCATTAAGAATGTTTAAGAAAGCTATTAGAAGCCATTTCATCCATCAATAACTCAATCAAACCCAAAATATCATTTAAAAATCAAAACACAAATTCTAAAATTCCATAGGTATTTTAAATCACTAATTTTACAAAACCCTACCACACATTACCATTTCTAGTCCAAACTTCTAAACTACCCTAATAAACTTTTTAATTACCTAAATAAACTATCAAAACCACCTTATCCCCATTAAAACGCTCCTTTCCTTGTAAAACCTAGATTTCATCCCGAGTTAGAATCACGTTTAGGTGTGTGATATTCATCTTTCTTAATCCCCTAGGTCGCAATAGCATTAAGAATGCTTAAGAAAGCTATTAGAAGCCATTTCATCCATCAATAACTCAATCAAACCCAAAATATCATTTAAAAATCAAAACACAAATTCTAAAAACCCATAGGTATTTTAAATCACTAATTTTACAAAGCCCTACCACACATTACCATTTCCAGTCACTACTTCCAAACTACCCTAATAAACTTTTTAATTACCTAAATAAACTATCAAAAACACCTTATCCCCATTAAAACGCTCCTATCCTTGTAAAACCTAGATTTCATCCCGAGTTAGAATCACGTTTAGGTGTGTGATATTCATCTTTCTTAATCCCCTAGGTCGCAATAGCATTAAGAATGCTTAAGAAAGCTATTAGAAGCCATTTCATCCATCAATAACTCAATCAAACCCAAAATACCATTTAAAAATCAAAACACAAATTCTAAAAACCCTTAGGTATTTTAAATCACTAATTTTACAAAGCCCTACCACACATTACCATTTCTAGTACAAACTTCCAAACTACTCTAATAAACTTTTTAATTACCTAAATAAACTATCAAAACCTCCTTATCCCCATTAAAACGCTCCTTTCCTTGTAAAACCTAGATTTCATCCCGTGTTAGAATCACGTTTAGGTGTGTGATATTCATCTTTCTTAATCCCCTAGGTCGCAATAGCATTAAGAAAGCTATTAGAAGCCATTTCATCCATCAATAACTCAATCAAACCCAAAATATCATTTAAAAATCAAAACACAAATTCTAAAATTCCATAGGTATTTTAAATCACTAATTTTACAAAACCCTACCACACATTACCATTTCTAGTCCAAACTTCTAAACTACCCTAATAAACTTTTTAATTACCTAAATAAACTATCAAAACCACCTTATCCCCATTAAAACGCTCCTTTCCTTGTAAAACCTAGATTTCATCCCGAGTTAGAATCACGTTTAGGTGTGTGATATTCATCTTTCTTAATCCCCTAGGTCGCAATAGCATTAAGAATGCTTAAGAAAGCTATTAGAAGCCATTTCATCCATCAATAACTCAATCAAACCCAAAATACCATTTAAAAATCAAAACACAAATTCTAAAATTCCATAGGTATTTTAAATCACTAATTTTACAAAACCCTACCACACATTACCATTTCTAGTCCAAACTTCCAAACTACCCTAATTAACTTTTTAATTACCTAAATAAACTATCAAAACCACCTTATCCCCATTAAAACGCTCCTTTCCTTGTAAAACCTAGATTTCATCCCGAGTTAGAATCACGTTTAGGTGTGTGATATTCATCTTTCTTAATCCCCTAGGTCGCAATAGCATTAAGAATGCTTAAGAAAGCTATTAGAAGCCATTTCATCCATCAATAACTCAATCAAACCCAAAATATCATTTAAAAATCAAAACACAAATTCTAAAAACCCATAGGTATTTTAAATCACTAATTTTACAAAGCCCTACCACACATTACCATTTCTAGTCCAAACTTCCAAACTACCCTAATAAACTTTTTAATTACCTAAATAAACTATCAAAACCACCTTATCCCCATTAAAACGCTCCTTTCCTTGTAAAACCTAGATTTCATCCCGAGTTAGAATCACGTTTAGGTGTGTGATATTCATCTTTCTTAATCCCCTAGGTCGCAATAGCATTAAGAATGCTTAGCCATTTCATCCATCAATAACTCAATCAAACCCAAAATATCATTTAAAAATCAAAACACAAATTCTAAAATTCCATAGGTATTTTAAATCACTAATTTTACAAAACCCTACCACACATTACCATTTCTAGTCCAAACTTCCAAACTACCCTAATAAACTTTTTAATTACCTAAATAAACTATCAAAACCACCTTATCCCCATTAAAACGCTCCTTTCCTTGTAAAACCTAGATTTCATCCCGAGTTAGAATCACGTTTAGGTGTGTGATATTCATCTTTCTTAATCCCCTAGGTCGCAATAGCATTAAGAATGCTTAAGAAAGCTATTAGAAGCCATTTCATCCATCAATAACTCAATCAAACCCAAAATACCATTTAAAAATCAAAACACAAATTCTAAAAACCCATAGGTATTTTAAATCACTAATTTTACAAAACCCTACCACACATTACCATTTCTAGTCCAAACTTCCAAACTACCCTAATAAACTTCTATTTACCTAAATAAACTATCAAAACCACCTTATCCCCATTAAAACGCTCCTTTCCTTGTAAAACCTAGATTTCATCCCGAGTTAGAATCACGTTTAGGTGTGTGATATTCATCTTTCTTAATCCCCTAGGTCGCAATAGCATTAAGAATGCTTAAGAAAGCTATTAGAAGCCATTTCATCCATCAATAACTCAATCAAACCCAAAATACCATTTAAAAATCAAAACACAAATTCTAAAAACCCATAGGTATTTTAAATCACTAATTTTACAAAGCCCTACCACACATTACCATTTCTAGTCCAAACTTCCAAACTACCCTAATAAACTTTTTAATTACCTAAATAAACTATCAAAACCACCTTATCCCCATTAAAACGCTCCTTTCCTTGTAAAACCTAGATTTCATCCCGAGTTAGAATCACGTTTAGGTGTGTGATATTCATCTTTCTTAATCCCCTAGGTCGCAATAGCATTAAGAATGCTTAAGAAAGCTATTAGAAACTCAATCAAACCCAAAATACCATTTAAAAATCAAAACACAAATTCTAAAAACCCATAGGTATTTTAAATCACTAATTTTACAAAGCCCTACCACACATTACCATTTCTAGTCCAAACTTCTAAACTACCCTAATAAACTTTTTAATTACCTAAATAAACTATCAAAACCACCTTATCCCCATTAAAACGCTCATTTCCTTGTAAAACCTAGATTTCATCCCGTGTTAGAATCACGTTTAGGTGTGTGATATTCATCTTTCTTAATCCCCTAGGTCGCAATAGCATTAAGAATGCTTAAGAAAGCTATTAGAAGCCATTTCATCCATCAATAACTCAATCAAACCCAAAATATCATTTAAAAATCAAAACACAAATTCTAAAATTCCATAGGTATTTTAAATCACTAATTTTACAAAACCCTACCACACATTACCATTTCTAGTCCAAACTTCTAAACTACCCTAATAAACTTTTTAATTACCTAAATAAACTATCAAAATCCCCATTAAAACGCTCCTTTCCTTGTAAAACCTAGATTTCATCCCGAGTTAGAATCACGTTTAGGTGTGTGATATTCATCTTTCTTAATCCCCTAGGTCGCAATAGCATTAAGAATGCTTAAGAAAGCTATTAGAAGCCATTTCATCCATCAATAACTCAATCAAACCCAAAATACCATTTAAAAATCAAAACACAAATTCTAAAAACCCATAGGTATTTTAAATCACTAATTTTACAAAACCCTACCACACATTACCATTTCTAGTCCAAACTTCCAAACTACCCTAATAAACTTTTAATTACCTAAATAAACTATCAAAACCACCTTATCCCCATTAAAACGCTCCTTTCCTTGTAAAACCTAGATTTCATCCCGAGTTAGAATCACGTTTAGGTGTGTGATATTCATCTTTCTTAATCCCCTAGGTCGCAATAGCATTAAGAATGCTTAAGAAAGCTATTAGAAGCCATTTCATCCATCAATAACTCAATCAAACGCAAAATACTATTTAAAAATCAAAACACAAATTCTAAAAACCCATAGGTATTTTTTTTTTTTTGGTAAAAGGGAATTCTACCCCGGTAAATTATATAACCAAAAAAAGCGATGAAGTACAACGGGTATAGGTGAAGTCCTATACCTCAACCCATAACATGGGCAACAGCCAGCAAAAAAGCCAGAACAAAAAACACCCTATATAAGAAAGACATGCCTTCCTTATAGACTACCATGAATAAAAACTAGACTAACAAACTATAGCTACTTTTTAGTCTTCGCCTGAGGCTTGTAATCACGATCCTTCTTAGAACTCTGAAGATGATCAGCAATATCGTCATACCCATCATACCCATCATATTCATCATCAGAAGCATCAGACGGATTGAAGCAATTATCCCACTTCCTGTGTAGCTCCTGAGAACTACTAACCTCTTTATCCTTGTTACCCTCTGCAATAACACCAGAACTACTTTCCTTAGTTTGAGAAACCACATGATCCACAGTTAAACCATCAAACGGATTCGCGATAGGCACATTTGAGCTAACGCCATTGGATTGTTTAGAACCCCCATTGGTATTTCCACCTTTCTTTTGCTGCCAAAGTACTTTAGAATTAGGTTTATTCAGCCTAAGACCCATAAATGCCTTTTGATCAGCTCCCTTCTTTTTCTTACGGTGCTTAACCTCCACAAAACCATCATCAGTTTCTGCCCTGTCAGTAACCCTAGTATCCCTACCTAAACTAGGAATAATCTCCACGGGAACACGTTTAGGGCACCCACTAGTTTCATGTCCAAAACATTGGCAATCAACACAATGAGGAGGCTTCCATTCATACTCAACTCGAATAGTTTCTTTTATATAACCTTCTCCATCCTCAATAGGGATTGCCATAGTAACCTCCTGCTTTAAATCTACAGCTGCATCGATCTCAATCAAAGCCCTAGCAAAACTGATTCTACCCCAGGAATCGTCACACATAGAACTAGTAAAAGAATCCAGCATGACAGGTTTCCCAATTTGAGTAGCAATCAAACTCAGACCATCCGCCGAGTAAGCAAGAATAGGTACATTGTACAATTTTACCCAAACTGGAAGTTTAGTAACTTCTCCTTTCGTCAATGTCACTGTAGAAGACCACTTGTTGAGTATTATAGGAGATTTGCGTATCAACCAAGGCCCTTTTTCCAACACCTGCTCCATACCCCCCTTAGATGCAAATTTGAACAAATAAACACCCGCATCATTCCTAGTTATCCGCTCAAACCCAAACTTTCGCCATGCATTCGACGCATATTGTTTAACCACTGGAAATGAAGGATCTTTGCCGACAAAAAACCCCACAATGGAGTTCTCATACCGGCTCTTGATTTTTGCAGCTACATCAAGTGGAAGAACACAGTCAAATGCATCAAGTTTTACGTCATTAACCATGGTACGAAACTTACTCGTAGTACACTGAGCACCTGATCCTAACAGACTAGCGTAGGATTTGTTAGTTCCCACATTAGCAAGTCCCGTAACACACTCTTGAGGACTAACAGCAGTAGCAACAGGTTCACTGACAAGTCCCACCATAGCACCACTACTCGGAGTGGTCATCGAGTCAATATCCGAAATAGTAATCTTACCCCTCATGTTCAGTAATCGTTTTGCAATTCCCTCCATAGACGGAGTAGCATGTTCATCACTAGCAAGAGAAGCACCCGTATCCATTATGAAGGAGTAGCAGTCCGTACGGATCAAAGGTTGAAACGTACGGATGAAACCCTAAAGGTACGAAGCAAACCCTAGTGATACGGATGAAGAGCAAACGAACCAACAGTGATTCGTACGGATGTAAATTGGTCCGTACGGATGAATCCAAGCGAATAGGGATGAAAATAGTGTTTATACGTACGAATGTGTGTAACCCCTGAACGAATGAGATTATACGGACCAATATATACGTACGGATGGAAGAGATCCGTACGGATGTACACAAACAGTCCAGAATTCGCTGAAACAAACCCTAATCCGCTAAACTAAACCCTAAACCGCCTGCACTCGCCGGAAAACAACTATGACACCACCTTCAGCCAAAAACCGAGTAACACTACTGCCAAATCAAGTCGATTAAGAAAGTAATTATAAATCACGCCCACAGCCACTAAGCCGCCGCGACGGATTAAATAAAAAACTTCAAAAAACGATTATAATCAGCAGCAAGAACTCGATTTGGAAGAAAGCAAGTAAGTCTGGTCGTTACACAGCAATAACAAATGATTAAGGATCAAGAATAGCCAACGATTGAAGTGAAAACCGGCCAAAATCCGGCCAACCAAACACCCCCCAAATCTCCTATCTACCCATAGGTACTTTCAAAAACTAAATTTACAACACCGTACCCTTAGATATTTTAAATCACTAATTTTACAAAGCCCTACCACACATTACAATTTCTAGTACAAACTTCCAAACTACCCTAATAAACTTTTTAATTACCTAAATAAACTATCAAAAACACCTTATCCCCATTAAAACACTCATTTCCTTGCAAAACCTAGATTTCATCCCGTGTTAGAATCACGTTTAGGTGTGTGATATTCATCTTTCTTAATCCCCTAGGTCGCAATAGCATTAAGAATGTTTAAGAAAGCTATTAGAAGCCATTTCATCCATCAATAACTCAATCAAACCCAAAATATCATTTAAAAATCAAAACACAAATTCTAAAATTCATAGGTATTTTAAATCACTAATTTTACAAAACCCTACCACACATTACCATTTCTAGTCCAAACTTCTAAACTACCCTAATAAACTTTTTAATTACCTAAATAAACTATCAAAACCACCTTATCCCCATTAAAACGCTCCTTTCCTTGTAAAACCTAGATTTCATCCCGAGTTAGAATCACGTTTAGGTGTGTGATATTCATCTTTCTTAATCCCCTAGGTCGCAATAGCATTAAGAATGCTTAAGAAAGCTATTAGAAGCCATTTCATCCATCAATAACTCAATCAAACCCAAAATACCATTTAAAAATCAAAACACATAGGTATTTTAAATCACTAATTTTACAAAACCCTACCATACATTACCATTTCTAGTCCAAACTTCTAAACTACCCTAATAAACTTTTTAATTACCTAAATAAACTATCAAAACCACCATATCCCCATTAAAACGCTCATTTCCTTGTAAAACCTAGATTTCATCCCGAGTTAGAATCACGTTTAGGTGTGTGATATTCATCTTTCTTAATCCCCTAGGTCGCAATAGCATTAAGAATGCTTAAGAAAGCTATTAGAAGCCATTTCATCCATCAATAACTCAATCAAACCCAAAATACCATTTAAAAATCAAAACACAAATTCTAAAAATCCATAGGTATTTTAAATCACTAATTTTACAAAACCCTACCACACATTACCATTTCTAGTCCAAACTTCCAAACTACCCTAATAAACTTTTTAATTACCTAAATAAACTATCAATACCACCTTATCGCCATTAAAACGCTCATTTCCTTGTAAAACCTAGATTTCATCCCTTAGGTGTGTGATATTCATCTTTCTTAATCCCCTAGGTCGCAATAGCATTAAGAATGTTTAAGAAAGCTATTAGAAGCCATTTCATCCATCAATAACTCAATCAAACCCAAAATACTATTTAAAAATCAAAACACAAATTCTAAAAATCCATAGGTATTTTAAATCACTAATTTTACAAAACCCTACCACACATTACCATTTCTAGTCCAAACTTCTAAACTACCCTAATAAACTTTTTAATTACCTAAATAAACTATCAAAACCACCTTATCCCCATTAAAACGCTCCTTTCCTTGTAAAACCTAGATTTCATCCCGAGTTAGAATCACGTTTAGGTGTGTGATATTCATCTTTCTTAATCCCCTAGGTCGCAATAGCATTAAGAATGCTTAAGAAAGCTATTAGAAGCCATTTCATCCATCAATAACTCAATCAAACCCAAAATACCATTTAAAAATCAAAACACAAATTCTAAAAACCCATAGGTATTTTAAATCACAAAACCCTACCATACATTACCATTTCTAGTCCAAACTTCTAAACTACCCTAATAAACTTTTTAATTACCTAAATAAACTATCAAAACCACCATATCCCCATTAAAACGCTCCGTTCCTTGTAAAACCTAGATTTCATCCCGAGTTAGAATCACGTTTAGGTGTGTGATATTCATCTTTCTTAATCCCCTAGGTCGCAATAGCATTAAGAATGCTTAAGAAAGCTATTAGAAGCCATTTCATCCATCAATAACTAAATCAAACCCAAAATACCATTTAAAAATCAAAACACAAATTCTAAAAACCCTTAGGTATTTTAAATCACTAATTTTACAAAACCCTACCACACATTACCATTTCTAGTCGAAACTTCCAAACTATCCTAATAAACTTTTTAATTAACTAAATAAACTATCAAAACCACCATATCCCATTAAAACGCTCCTTTCCTTGTAAAACCTAGATTTCATCCCTAGTTAGAATCACGTTTAGGTGTGTGATATTTTATCTTTTTTAATCCCCTAGGTCGCAATAGCATTAAGAATGCTTAAGAAAGCTATTAGAAGCCATTTCATCCATCAATAACTCAATCAAACCCAAAATATCATTTAAAAATCAAAACACAAATTCTAAAATCCATAGGTATTTTAAATCACTAATTTTACAAAACCCTACCACACATTACCATTTCTAGTCCAAACTTCTAAACTACCCTAATAAACTTTTTAATTACCTAAATAAACTATCAAAACCACCTTATCCCCATTAAAACGCTCCTTTCCTTGTAAAACCTAGATTTCATCCCGAGTTAGAATCACGTTTAGGTGTGTGATATTCATCTTTCTTAATCCCCTAGGTCGCAATAGCATTAAGAATGCTTAAGAAAGCTATTAGAAGCCATTTCATCCATCAATAACTCAATCAAACCCAAAATATCATTTAAAAATCAAAACACAAATTCTAAAAACCATAGGTATTTTAAATCACTAATTTTACAAAACCCTAACACATTACCATTTCTAGTCCAAACTTCTAAACTACCCTAATAAACTTTTTAATTACCTAAATAAACTATCAAAACCACCTATCCCCATTAAAACGCTCCTTTCCTTGTAAAACCTAGATTTCATCCCGAGTTAGAATCACGTTTAGGTGTGTGATATTCATCTTTCTTAATCCCCTAGGTCGCAATAGCATTAAGAATGCTTAAGAAAGCTATTAGAAGCCATTTGTGACAACCGTCTAAAAATCAGGTACTTGTTCAGTTATTATATCGGTTCAATTCTCTAGTTACTCTTTTATCGTGTTCACTTTGTTCTAGTTCGAAATTGTTGAGTCTGTACTTTGTCGGAACTAGTGTCGGAATAACTCCCGGAATCAATTATATAAGTCCTAATACCAAGAAAACACCTAATGAACTTTCCTAAGTTCATAACAAATCATACTTAAGAACTTTCAGTTAACAAAAAGGTCCAACGAAGCAATAACGTAAAAACGAAAAATCAGAAAAGCTGAAAATCAGCCCGGTGCGCAGCACCTCCACCTGAGGTGCGCAGCACCTAGCTGCAGATTTCAAAATATTTACATTTTGGTCCTTGTCTCGTTTTTGTAAACCATCAACCAATCATTCTCGAGTTAGGCCACTCCATTACTGCAATTTCACTGCCCCAAGACTCCCTTTACTACACCCTACCCATTTCTTTTTCATTTCCATTTTCCTTTCAACAAAAACACCTACACACACACACTTTCTCCTACTTCTCTCTAACATCTCTCTAGAAACCATCCCAAACCAGTGATTTCTAGCCACTAAATCCTCATAAAAACACCATCAAAAACGTTTAAACATCAAAGCAATCAAGGAGGAGCAAAGCATTTTCGGTTTCAAGCCTTTTCTACCGGTTTTGGAGCTCTAAATCCGTCCAAAACACCATCCACTTATTTTCATCCGGTAGAAATCTTTCTCCTACCTTTATTTACTATTTTTACTAATTGCATGTAAGATCTAAACAATAAAAATGAGTTTTTATAAAGATTTAGGTCACTTTTTATACAAAAACGATTTTTTATCTAAATGATACTTAGATCTATATCTTTGTGGTTAAAAGTTGTTTAGAAACTGTAAAAACATCATATTATAAAATATCTACTGGTTGCATGTCGAAATCTTTGAGTCACAAAACGTTTTTAGCAAGAAAAACACAAAACGGGAAAAGACAGCAGCTAGGTGCGCAGCACCTGTGCCCAGGTGCGCAGCACCGAGCTGCTGTTCCTCCCAAAAATCGTCGTTTTACTAGTTTTAAGATTATGTATACGTTCTGGACTTTTACCGATATTATTATGGGATCGAGATAAACAAAAACTATAATAATGATGACTTGTTTTGGACTCTATGGACTTAAATGGACTCGTTATTAAGTTATTATGTGTATAAACATGTTTTGTGAGCGGAAAGGGTTGTAGGTTTTGGACAGGAAATTTGGGCGCGGAAGCGCTGCCCATATTTCGTTAGAAAATCTAAACCATTTCACTAACCTAAACATGTTTATCATATTAATAACATCACCTTCGAATCTTTGGACTAAAAATAAACGTTAATCGCTTCGGATCAATTTTTGGACAACTATGACTCTAATACTCTACTATAAACAAAAGTTACATAAACTCTTATATATAAAGAACCTAATAAGATAATAACTTTTGGACAATCTTGGTATTCTTTAGGCATTCCGTGATTTCCCGGCTCCTTTCCGACCGATTCCGAGTTCACTTCTCCGCAAACCGTGAGTTACAACCCCATTGTTTTACTTTTGTACATTTAAACATTATTTGGGGGAAACATAAGATCACATGTTTGTAACTATTAACACTATTTGTGAATTGTTAAATATTTGGAAACCTGAGACATTTTAAACTCATGAAACTTTGAAACTATGCAACTTATTTGAAACTGTTCGAAACTTGGTACTTGTACAAACTATTATGCGTATTTGTGTTATTGCCTTAGCGGGTTAACTAAACTAGGATACTTGTTAGCGACCAATCCTTGATGGATATATAAGCCCGTAAGAGTTCAGTACAATTTTTAGCAACTTTGTTCAATTGCCCGTTTTTGGTTCAAGTTCACTTATACACTATTAGCAACAGCCGTTAGTCATATGAGTATCGATACTTAGGAGCGGTCACTCCTTACTAAGGGTTAGCGTCCCAAGTACATATTACTACCACACTGAGGTTCAATCCATTAAACATTTTTGGGCTAGTTCAGGACCATACAATCGGTTTAGTGTATACTTACTACTTATATTATGCCAAGTGATTGATACGAGTTACCTTTTTAGTTAAACACATATCCCATACGCATATACACACTTTTAGCGCCTGGATTCCGCTACAACCTTACTATACGAGTTTATTCTAATTACTTTACTCGCGTACGTACAAACTTTTACTATTTACATATATGTTCAAACGTCGACTCGTTCTTTTACTCATGACGTCAATATATGTCTTGGCAACTTACTACTTTTGGCAACTTACTCTTTTTGGCAACTTTCTATTTTTGGAAACTTCTATCGAAACTCTAAACTGTAACTCACTCACTACTTTATGTAGTTGACACTTTATCTTATGTTTCAGGAAATTAAAGTAAGTGTTCGGAATGCATGGCAAAGGAGGGTCGATATGGTCACGTGAGGCTCTCTTTGGGAAAAGGACCTTTCTATTTTGGGAATTTTTATGTCGAAACATTGTACTTGTACTTTATTTTAAAACTTTTGAACTGCTTGGTTGAACTTTGAACAAATTTATTTTTAATCGAAATGACTTGAATCGTTTATATTTGCTTATGACCGTGTAATGATATTTCCAGCTCTCATATTCCGTGTTTCCGCTATAGCGGGGTGTGACAGACTTGGTATCAGAGCACAGGTTATAGCGAAAACGGTTTTAGAAATTTCCAAAAAGTTTTTGAAACCAAACTATAACCAAGGCTTTTCGGAAAATCATTATGGGTTCAAAACTTTAGTGAATTAATTTTGCGATTGCATGATTATTTTTAACTACGCATGGCCTGATCACCCCTGCCTAGTTCAAAATGACTTATGCAAGGACGAAACGTAATTTCTAAAGATAAACGGTTTTGAGTCGAAAAATTCCCGGTCTTGCTATTCCCAACCTCACGTGATCGACCCTTACCTGCATTCTTTACTTATTTTCCTTTAGCATATTCTTGTTCATGTACTTACGAAACTTTTTACGTCGCAGATCCGTCATGTCTCAATCGTCACGTTCGCACTCTCTTTCACGAGCCGTCTCTCCACTGCACGAACCCTCTGAGGGCCATACGGCCTCCGAGAGTCAGCGTCACCAGACGACTGACCCGACGGAGGACACGTCAATGACTATCAGCAGCAGTAACGGGTCTAGCCAGAGGACCGTGTTACCTCCTCCCCGACTGGCACCCGTTACAGCACCACCTCAGCCCCAAGGGCCCCGTGCCGGAATGGCCGCGCGTCAGCAACCGGACCCGTTCCGACCTGCACCCCCTCAGTCCTTCGTGGACCCATACGATCCCGCCATGCGCACTCCGGTCATGGAGCGCTATGCGTGGGAACGTCATTTCATGGAGGAGAGGCGACGTGCCCAGGAGGCCGGAGCCTCCCGACCGATGATGCCACCTACCCTCCATCCTCCTCCACCGGCCGCATTTCTCCACCTGCACCGTCAAGTTCGGGCCCTCTCCGAGGAAGCCCGACAACAGAGTCTTCACCTCTTCGAAGTCTCTGACGTCGCGCACAAGCTGGCGGAACAGTCGATCCGAACCATCGCGTCGGCTCGGGCCACTGCACGTACTGTGCAGCGCCTTGTCAGCGTGTGCTTCGTCCTAGGGGCATTGGTAGTGGCTATGATGGCCAAGGTGTTCCTGGAGAGGCGTCATTAGTCATTTCCTTTATTTATGTATTGTAGGCCGAGCTGTAATTTTCAATGTACACAGCTTCGTGCCATTTTCTTTATTTCCTCATGTATTGTACTGTACTCTTCTTATTTTGAACCTTGTACTCAACTCTTTTATTATAATGAATGAAGTTCCGTTTATTATTATCTATTGTTACTTATCTTGTGAATCTTGTACTGTGTTGAATCATTTTCTTACGAGTAAATCTTTTGAAACTTTGTCGTGCGTGTTCTATCTGTTCTGTTACCTTACTCTTGCGTGGTTGTTAACTTGTTCATTGAATCATGTTCTTATCATACTCTGATCGTGCGTTTCTAAATTGAATCTGTTGTCTGTTGTAGAATCATGGCACCCCGTACCAACGCCGCAATCATCGCTGAGCAAGTCGCTGAACAGTTGCAAGCAGCGATGCCCAACATGATCGCCCAGATCACAGCGGGAAACAATGCTAATGTCAACAATCACCAGCAGCAACAGCAACAGCAACAACAGCAACAACAACAGCACCAACAGCAGCAGCAGCAGCAGCAACAGAACCACCAGAACCAACCCCCGAACCCACCAGCCTGCACCTACAATAGCTTCATGGCTTGCAAACCTAAGGAGTTCCATGGCACATCTGGTGCCGTAGGCTTGGTTTCCTGGTTCGAGAGCATCGAGTCGGTGCTGCACATCAGTGGATGTGCTGAGGCTATGAAAGTACAATACGCTTCCTGCGTATTGCACGGTATGGCACTGACTTGGTGGAACAATCTGGTCCGCAACAGGGGACGTGAGACAGCTTATGCTCTCACCTGGGAGCAATTCAAGAACCTCCTGATTGAGGAGTACTGCCCCAAAGGGGAAATCAAAAAGCTCGAAGCCGAGCTCTGGGATCATGAGATGGTCGGAAACGACATTGAAGGGTACACTGCCCGATTCCATGAGTTGGCTCGACTGGTCCCAAGGCTAGTAACTCCGGAAGAGAACAAGATCGACCTTTACATCTCTGGTCTTGTTCCTGAAATCAGAGGAATGGTTCTCACTAAGGAACCCCAGACCCTCCAGAGTGCTATCATCCTAGCTCACCGCCTCACGAGCGACCTACTCACCGCTCCTGCCTCATCCAAGAAGGAGTCGGGTGAGAAAAGGAAGTCTGACCAGACCCCAAGGCGGAGCGATAGGAACAAAAAGAAGAAGACCACCCGTAACCTTGCCATAGCAGCCGTAGCACGCCACCGCCACCTCCACCAGCTAGAAACCGATATACGGGGACGAACCCCAAGTGCAACAAGTGCAATTTCCACCACCACGGTAACTGTCCCGTGTGTATGAGGTGCCAGAAGGAAGGGCACTTTGCCAAGTACTGCACGGAAAAGCTGGCAGCTCAAGGTCTGAAGCCGGCATGTTACGAGTGCGGAAGTGATCAGCACCTCCGGAATGCTTGCCCCAGACTCCGCAACGCCCAACCTAACCGAGGCGGGCAAGGCCGAGGACGTGCATTCGCACTCACAGTTGAAGAGGCACGGCAGGATCCGAACGCGGTGAACGGTACGTTTCCTGTTAGCAATCATTATGCATCTGTTCTGTTCGATTCTGGTGCCGAAAGGAGCTTTGTGTCCTTAGAATTTAGACCCCTTATTAACTTAGGATCTAAGATTCTTAAGGATAGCTTCACCATAGAGTACGCTAACGGTCAGGAGTTCGAGGCTAAGGATATAATCATAGGATGTTCCATATGCCTGTCCGATAAAACTTTTCCTATCGATTTAATCCTATCGAGCTGAAAAGCTTTGATGTCATCGTCGGAATGGACTGGCTCTCTCGTTTCCGAGCCGAGATCGTCTGTTTTGACAAACTCATTCGCATCCCTCTTTCCGACTCTGAAACTTTAATCGTTCAAGGAGACAAACCCGGACGTTCACTCCGTCTCGTGTCGTCCATCAAAATGCGTAAGTACCTCGAGAAGGACTGTGACGCATTTCTTGCTCACGTTGTGGAACGTAAACCCAAGGAGATCCGTATTCAAGATATCCCAGTAGTCAAGGATCACCCTGAAGTCTTTCCCGAAGATTTGCCCGGGTTACCTCCGCATCGACAAGTGGAATTCCGGATAGACCTCGTTCCTGGTGCAGCCCCGGTCGCTAGGACACCGTACCGTCTAGCCCCACCGGAAATGCAAGAGCTGTCCAAACAGCTTCAGGAACTCTTGGATCATGGTCTTATTCGTCCTAGCTCGTCACCATGGGGAGCCCCTATACTCTTCGTTAAAAAGAAAGACGGATCCTTTCGTTTGTGCATCGACTACCGTGAACTGAACAAGCTGACCGTCAAGAACCGATACCCACTCCCGAGGATCGATGACCTCTTCGATCACTTGCAGGGCGCAACTTACTTCTCGAAAATCGACCTCCGTTCGGGTTATCATCAGGTTGGTGTCAGTGAGACCGACATTCCAAAGACCGCTTTTCGTACTCGTTACGGTCATTACGAATTCCTAGTCATGCCATTCGGTCTAACCAACGCACCAGCAGTGTTCATGGACTTAATGAACCGGGTGTGTAGACCTTACCTGGACAAATTCGTGATCGTGTTCATTGATGATATTCTTATCTACTCGAGAAACAAGGAGGATCACGCGAAACACCTGAAACTCATCTTAGAACTCCTCCGAGAACAGAAACTGTACGCCAAATTCTCTAAGTGCGAATTCTGGCTTCGCGAAGTACATTTCCTTGGTCATGTGGTTAACCAAGATGGGATCCATGTAGATCCGGCTAAGATAGAAGCGATCGAGAAATGCAAAGCCCCGACGACTCCTACGGAAATTCGTCAATTCCTAGGGTTGGCCGGCTACTATCGAAGGTTCATCGAGAATTTCTCGAAGATAGCTAAGCCACTCACCGAACTCACTCAGAAGGATAAGGATTTTGTTTGGGGTACGAACCAAGAGGAATCCTTTCAGAAGCTGAAGCACCAACTTTGTCACGCACCGATTTTGTCTTTACCAGAAGGTACGGATAACTTCGTTGTATTCTGCGATGCATCCCATCAGGGACTTGGGTGCGTTCTCATGCAGAAAGACAAAGTCATCGCCTACGCTTCAAGACAACTCAAGTTTCACGAGCAGAACTACACCACTCACGACTTAGAGCTGGGAGCAGTCGTCTTTGCACTAAAGATCTGGAGGCACTACTTGTATGGAACTAAGTGCACGGTTTTCACGGATCACAAGAGTCTCCAACACATCCTTGACCAGAAAATGCTCAACATGAGACAAAGGAGATGGATCGAACTGCTGAGTGACTACGATTGCGAGATCAAATACCACCCAGGCAAAGCAAACGTAGTAGCAGACGCCCTTAGTCGGAAGGAAAGGGTGAGACCATCTCGGGTTAGAGCATTAGGTATCCAGATTCAGACTAACCTTCAAACGCAAATCGCCGAGGTTCAGCGAGAAGCGTTGAAGCCTGAGAACCTAAAGGTAGAGACCTTACACAATCATGAGCAGGAGTTCGAACTCAAATCCGACGGGATTCACTACTTCAAGGGCCGAGCATGGATTCCGAAGTCCGAGGATCTTCGTAAGTTAATTCTGGATGAAGGCCACCGTTCCCGATACTCCATCCACCCCGGTTCAGACAAGTTGTACAAAGATCTTAAGGAGTATTATTGGTGGCCGGGCATGAAGAAAGATATCGCCTTGTACGTAGCCAAGTGTCTCACTTGCTCCAAGGTCAAGGCGGAATATCAGAAACCTTCAGGACTTCTGCAACAACCGGAGATCCCTATGTGGAAGTGGGAGCAAATCTCCATGGATTTCATTACCAAGTTACCCCGGACGGCAAAGGGTAACGACACAATTTGGGTAATTGTGGACCGTTTGACTAAGTCTGCTCACTTCTTGCCGATACGAGAAACCCACTCGATGGAGAAACTCGCACAAATCTACATCAACGAGATCATCTCTCGCCACGGTACACCTCTCTCCATCATTTCTGACAGGGATAGTCGGTTCACGTCCCGCTTTTGGAACGCGCTTCAGAAATCTCTCGGGACGCGATTGGATCTTAGCACAGCTTACCACCCTCAGACCGACAATCAGAGCGAGAGGACGATCCAAACGCTTGAGGATATGCTTAGAGCATGCGTAGTCGACTTTGGAGGAAGTTGGGATACTCATCTTCCTTTGGCCGAGTTTTCGTACAACAATAGCTACCACGCTAGCATTAAGTGTGCTCCGTTCGAGGCCTTATATGGACGCAAGTGCCGATCGCCGCTTTGTTGGCTAGAAGCTGGTGATCGACAACTCACAAGGCTCGACATTGTTCAAGAAACCATCGACAAGATCACCACCATCAGGGAGCGACTGAAGACGTCCCGTACTCGGCAAAAGAGCTACGCCGATAACCGAAGAAAACCCCTCGAGTTCCAGGTCGGCGATCGTGTACTTCTCAAAGTATCGCCATGGAAAGGGGTAGTTCGCTTCGGCAAACGCGGTAAGCTAAGCCCCAGGTACACCGGACCGTTTGAAGTCATCGAGCGTATTGGTCCAGTAGCTTATCGACTCCAACTCCCGCCTGTTCTTTCCAATGTTCATAACGTGTTCCATGTCTCGCACTTGAAAAAGTGCCTATCCGATGAGACCATCGTCATCCCACTCGACGAGGTCAAAATCGACAACAAGCTCAATTTCATCGAGGAACCGCTTGAAGTTGTAGACCGAGAGGTCAAGCAACTCAGACAAAGCCGTGTTCCTATTGTCAAAGTTCGTTGGAACTCTCGACGTGGTCACGAATTCACATGGGAACGTGAAGACCAGATACGTCAAAAGTATCCTCATTTGTTCAAAGATACTTCTACCTGATGTGACGAGTCAAATTTCGGGACGAAATTTCTTTCAACCCGGGGATGATGTGACAACCGTCTAAAAATCAGGTACTTGTTCAGTTATTATATCGGTTCAATTCTCTAGTTACTCTTTTATCGTGTTCACTTTGTTCTAGTTCGAAATTGTTGAGTCTGTACTTTGTCGGAACTAGTGTCGGAATAACTCCCGGAATCAATTATATAAGTCCTAATACCAAGAAAACACCTAATGAACTTTCCTAAGTTCATAACAAATCATACTTAAGAAATTTCAGTTAACAAAAAGGTCCAACGAAGCAATAACGTAAAAACGAAAAATCAGAAAAGCTGAAAATCAGCCCGGTGCGCAGCACCTCCACCTGAGGTGCGCAGCACCTAGCTGCAGATTTCAAAATATTTACATTTTGGTCCTTGTCTCGTTTTTGTAAACCATCAACCAATCATTCTCGAGTTAGGCCACTCCATTACTGCAATTTCACTGCCCCAAGACTCCCTTTACTACACCCTACCCATTTCTTTTTCATTTCCATTTTCCTTTCAACAAAAACACCTACACACACACACTTTCACCTACTTCTCTCTAACATCTCTCTAGAAACCAGCCCAAACCAGTGATTTCCAGCCACTAAATCCTCATAAAAACACCATCAAAAACGTTTAAACATCAAAGCAATCAAGGAGGAGCAAAGCATTTTCGGTTTCAAGCCTTTTCTACCGGTTTTGGAGCTCTAAATCCGTCCAAAACACCATCCACTTATTTTCATCCGGTAGAAATCTTTCTCCTACCTTTATTTACTATTTTTACTAATTGCATTTAAGATCTAAACAATAAAAATGAGTTTTTATAAAGATTTATGTCACTTTTTATACAAAAACGATTTTTTATCTAAATGATAGTTAGATCTATATCTTTGTGGTTAAAAGTTGTTTAGAAACTGTAAAAACATCATATTATAAAGTATCTACTGGTTGCATGTCGAAATCTTTGAGTCACAAAACGTTTTTAGCAAGAAAAACACAAAACGGGAAAAGACAGCAGCTAGGTGCGCAGCACCTGTGCCCAGGTGCGCAGCACCGAGCTGCTGTTCCTCCCAAAAATCGTCGTTTTACTCGTTTTAAGATTATGTATACGTTCTGGACTTTTAACGATATTATTATGGGATTGAGATAAACAAAAACTATAATAATGATGACTTGTTTTGGACTCTATGGACTTAAATGGACTCGTTATTAAGTTATTATGTGTATAAACATGTTTTGTGAGCGGAAAGGGTTGTAGGTTTTGGACACGAAATTTGGGCGCGGAAGCGCTGCCCAAATTTCGTTAGAAAATCTAAACCATTTCAGTAACCTAAACATGTTTATCATATTAATAACATCACCTTCGAATCTTTGGACTAAAAATAAACGTTAATCGCTTCGGATCAATTTTTGGACAACTATGACTCTAATACTCTACTATAAACAAAAGTTACATAAACTCTTATATATAAAGAACCTAATAAGATAATAACTTTTGGACAATCTTGGTATTCTTTAGGCATTCCGTGATTTCCCGGCTCCTTTCCGACCGATTCCGAGTTCACTTCTCCGCAAACCGTGAGTTACAACCCCATTGTTTTACTTTTGTACATTTAAACATTATTTGGGGGAAACATAAGATCACATGTTTGTAACTATTAACACTATTTGCGAATTGTTAAATATTTGGAAACTTGAGACATTTTAAACTCATGAAACTTTGAAACTATGCAACTTATTTGAAACTGTTCGAAACTTGGTACTTGTACAAACTATTATGCGTATTTGTGTTATTGCCTTAGCGGGTTAACTAAACTAGGATACTTGTTAGCGACCAATCCTTGATGGATATATAAGCCCGTAAGAGTTCAGTACAATTTTTAGCAACTTTGTTCAATTGCCCGTTTTTGGTTCAAGTTCACTTATACACTATTAGCAACAGCCGTTAGTCATATGAGTATCGATACTTAGGAGCGGTCACTCCTTACTAAGGGTTAGCGTCCCAAGTACATATTACTACCACACTGAGGTTCAATCAATTAAACATTTTTGGGCTAGTTCAGGACCATACAATCGGTTTAGTGTATACTTACTACTTATATTATGCCAAGTGATTGATACGAGTTACCTTTTTAGTTAAACACATATCCCATACGCATATACACACTTTTAGCGCCTGGATTCCGCTACAACCTTACTATACGAGTTTATTCTAATTACTTTACTCGCGTACGTACAAACTTTTACTATTTACATATATGTTCAAACGTCGACTCGTTCTTTCACTCATGACGTCAATATATGTCTTGGCAACTTACTACTTTTGGCAACTTACTATTTTTGGCAACTTTCTATTTTTGGAAACTTCTATCGAAACTCTAAACTGTAACTCACTCACTACTTTATGTAGTTGACACTTTATCTTATGTTTCAGGAAATTAAAGTAAGTGTTCGGAATGAATGGCAAAGGAGGGTCGATATGGTCACGTGAGGCGCTCTTTGGGAAAAGGACCTTTCTATTTTGGGAATTTTTATGTTGAAACATTATACTTGTACTTTATTTTAAAACTTATGAACTGCTTGGTTGAACTTTGAACAAATTTATTTTTAATCGAAATGACTTGAATCGTTTATATTTGCTTATGACCGTGTAATGATATTTCCAGCTCTCACATTCCGTGTTTCCGCTATAGCGGGGTGTGACACCATTTCATGCTTCAATAACCCAATCAAACCCAAAATAGCATTTAAAAATCAAAACACAAATTCTAAAAACCCATAGGTATTTTAAATTACTAATTTTACAAAGCCCTACCACACATTACCATTTCCAGTCCAAACTTCCAAACTACCCTAATAAACTTTTTAATTACCTAAATAAACTATCAAAAACACCTTATCCCCATTAAAACGCTCCTATCCTTGTAAAACCTAGATTTCATCCCGAGTAAGAATCACGTTTAGGTGTGTGATATTCATCTTTCTTAATCCCCTAGGTCGCAATAGCATTAAGAATGCTTAAGAAAGCTCTTTGAAGCCATTTCATCCATCAATAACTCAATAAAACCCAAAATACCATTTAAAAATCAAAACACAAATTCTAAAAACCCTTAGGTATTTTAAATCACTAATTTTACAAAGCCCTACCACACATTACAATTTCTAGTACAAACTTCCAAACTACTCTAATAAACTTTTTAATTACCTAAATAAAATATCAAAACCTCATTATCCCCATTAAAACGCTCCTTTCCTTGTAAAACCTAGATTTCATCCCTTGTTAGAATCACGTTTAGGTGTGTGATATTCATCTTTCTTAATCCCCTAGGTCGCAATAGTATTAAGAATGTTTAAGAAAACTATTAGAAGCCATTTCATCCATCAATAACTCAATCAAACCCAAAATATCATTTAAAAATCAAAACACAAATTCTAAAATTCCATAGGTATTTTAAATCACTAATTTTACAAAACCCTACCACACATTACCATTTCTAGTCCAAATTTCTAAACTACCCTAAAAAACTTTTTAATTACCTAAATAAACTATCAAAACCACCTTATCCCCATTAAAACGCTCATTTCCTTGTAAAACCTAGATTTCATCAGAGTTAGAATCACGTTTAGGTGTGTGATAGTCATCTTTCTTAATCCCCTAGGTCGCAATAGCATTAAGAATGCTTAAGAAAGCTATTAGAAGCCATTTCATCCATCAATAACTCAATCAAACCCAAATACCATTTAAAAATCAAAACACAAATTCTAAAATTCCATAGGTATTTTAAATCACTAATTTTAATAAACCCTACCACACATTACCATTTCAAGTCCAAACTTCCAAACTACCCTAATAAACTTTTTAATTACCTAAATAAACTATCAAAACCACCTTATCCCCATTAAAGCGCTCATTTCCTTTTAAAACCTAGATTTCATCCCGAGTTAGAATCACGTTTAGGTGTGTGATATTCATCTTTCTTAATCCCCTAGGTCTCAATAGCATTAAGAATTCTTAAGAAAGCTATTTAAAACCATTTCATCCATCAATAACTCAATCAAACCCAAAATACCATTTAAAAATCAAAACACAAATTCTAAAAACCTATAGGTATTTTAAATCACTAATTTTACAAAACCTTACCACACATTACCATTTCTAGTCCAAACTTCTAAACTACCCTAATAAACTTTTTAATTACCTAAATAAAATATCAAAACCACCTTATCCCCATTAAAAAGCTCATTTCCTTGTAAAACCTAGATTTCATCCCGAGTTAGAATCACGTTTAGGTGTGTGATATTCATCTTACTTAATCCCCTAGGTCGCAATAGAATTAAGAATGCTTAAGAAATCTATTAGAAACCATTTCACCCATCAATAACTAAATCAAACCCAAAATACAATTTAAAAAATTGAAACAAAAATTCTAAAAACCCATAGGTATTTTAAATCACTAATTTTACAAAACCCTACCACACATTACCATCTCTAGTCCAAACTTCCAAACTACCCTAATAAACTTTTTAATTACCTAAATAAACTATCAAAACCACCTTATCCCCATTAAAACGCTCCTTTCCTTGTAAAACCTAGATTTCATCCCGAGTTAGAATCACGTTTAGGTGTGATTATATTCATGTTTCTTAATCCCCTAGGTCGCAATAGCATTAAGAATGCTTAAGAAAGCTATTAGAAGCCATTTCATCCATCAATAACTCAATCAAACCCAAAACATCATTTAAAAATCAAAACACAAATTCTAAAATTCCATAGGTATTTTAAATCACTAATATTACAAAACCCTACCACACATTACCTTTTTTAGTCCAAACTTCTAAACTACCCTAATAAACTTTTTAATTACCTAAATAAAATATCAAAACCACCTTATCCCCATTAAAAAGCTCCTTTCCTTGTTAAACCTAGATTTCATCCCGAGTTAGAATCACATTTAGGTGTGTGATATTCATCTTTCTTAATCCCCTAGGTCGCAATAGCATTAAGAATGCTTAAGAAATCTATTAGAAACAATTTCACCCATCAATAACTAAATCAAACCAAAAATACCATTTAAAAAATTAAAACAAAAATTCTAAAAACCCATAGGTATTTTAAATCACTAATTTTACAAAGCCCTTCCACACATTACCATCTCTAGTCCAAACTTCCAAAGTACCCTAATAAAAATTTTAATTACCTAAATAAACTATCAAAACCACCTTATCCCCATTAAAACGCTCCTTTCCTTGTAAAACCTAGATTTCATCCCGAGTTAGAATCACGTTTAGGTGTGTGATATTCATCTTTCTTAATCTCCTAGGTCGCAATAGCATTAAGAATGATTAAGAAAGCTATTAGAATAAATTTCATCCATCAATAACTCAATCAAACCCAAAATACCATTTAAAATCAAAACACAAATTCTAAAAACCAATAGGTGTTTTAAATCACTAATTTTACAAAACCCTACCACACATTACCACTTCTAGTCCAAACTTCTAAACTACCCTAATAAACTTTTTAATTACCTAAATAAAATATCAAAACCACCTTATCCTCATTAAAAAGCTCCTTTCCTTGTAAAACCTAGATTTCATCCCGAGTTAGAATCACGTTTAGGTGTGTGATATTCATCTTTCTTAATCCCCTAGGTCGCAATAGCATTAAGAATGCTTAAGAAATCTATTAGAAACCATTTCACCCATCAATAACTAAATCAAACCCAAAATACCATTTAAAAAATTGAAACAAAAATTCTAAAAACCCATAGGTATTTTAAATTACTAATTTTACAAAGCCCTACTACACATTACCATCTCTAGTCCAAATTTCCAAATTACCCTAATAAACTTTTTAATTACCTAAATAAAATATCAAAACCACCTTATCCTCATTAAAAAGCTTTTTTCCTTGTAAAACCTAGATTTCATCCCCAGTTAGAATCACGTTTAGGTGTGTGATATTCATCTTTCTTAATCCTCTAGGTCGCAATAGCATTAAGAATGCTTAAGAAATCTATTAGAAAAAATTTCACCCGTCAATAACTAAATCAAACCAAAAATAACATTTAAAAAATTAAAACAAAAATTCTAAAAACCCATAGGTATTTTAAATCACTAATTTTACAAAGCCCTTCCACACATTACCATCTCTAGTCCAAACTTCCAAAGTACCCTAATAAAATTTTAATTACCTAAATAAACTATCAAAACCACCTTATCCCCATTAAAACGCTCCTTTCCTTGTAAAACCTAGATTTCATCCCGAGTTAGAATCACGTTTAGGTGTGTGATATTCATCTTTCTGAATCCCCTAGGTCGCAATAGCATTAAGAATGATTAAGAAAGCTATTAGAAGCCATTTCATCCATCAATAACTCAATCATACCCAAAATACCATTTAAAAATCAAAACACAAATTCTAAAAACCCATAGGTATTTTAAATCACTAATTTTACAAAACCCTACCACACATTACCATTTCTAGTCTAAACTTCTAAACTACCCTAATAAACTTTTTAATTACCTAAATAAAATATCAAAACCACCTTATCCTCATTAAAAAGCTCATTTCCTTGTAAAACCTAGATTTCATCCCTAGTTAGAATCACGTTTAGGTGTGTGATATTCATCTTTCTTAATCCCCTAGGTCGTAATAGCATTAAGAATGCTTAAGAAATCTATTAGAAACCATTTCACCCATCAATAACTAAATCAAACCCAAAATACCATTTAAAAAATTGAAACAAAAATTCTAAAAACCCATAGGTATTTTAAATCACTAATTTTACAAAGCCCTACCACACATTACCATCTCTAGTCCAAACTTCCAAACTACCCTAATAAACTTTTTAATTACCTAAATAAACTATCTAAACCACCTTATCCCCATTAAAACGCTCCTTTCCTTGTAAAACTAGATTTCATCCCGAGTTAGAATCACGTTTAGGTGTGTGATATTCATCTTTCTTAATCCCCTAGGTCGCAATAGCATTAAGAATGATTAAGAAAGCTATTAGAAGCCATTTCATCCATCAATAACTCAATCAAACCCAAAATACAATTTAAAAATCAAAACACAAATTCTAAAAACCAATAGGTGTTTTAAATCACTAATATTACAAAACCCTACCACACATTACCATTTCTAGTCCAAACTTCTAAACTACCCTAATAAACTTTTTAATTACCTAAATAAAATATCAAAACCACCTTATCCCCATTAAAAAGCTCATTTCCTTGTAAAACCTAGATTTCATCCCCAGTTAGAATCACGTTTAGGTTTGTGATAGTCATCTTTCTTAATCCCCTAGGTCGCAATAGCATTAAGAATGCTTAAGAAATCTATTAGAAACCATTTCACCCATCAATAACTAAATCAAACCCAAAAAACCATTTAAAAAATTGAAACAAAAATTCTAAAAACCCATAGGTATTTTAAATTACTAATTTTACAAAGCCCTAACACACATTACCATCTCTAGTCCAAACTTCCAAATTACCCTAATAAACTTTTTAATTACCTAAATAAACTATCAAAACCACCTTATCCCCATTAAAACGCTCCTTTCCTTGTAAAACCTAGATTTCATCCCTAGTTAGAATCACGTTTAGGTGTGTGATATTCATCTTTCTTAATCCCCTAGGTCCGAATAGCATTAAGAATGCTTAAGAAATCTATTCGAAACCTTTTCACCCATGAATAACAAAATCAAACCCAAAATACCATTTAAAAATCAAAACACAAATTCTAAAAACCCATAGGTATTTTAAATCACTAATTTTACAAAGCCCTACCACACATTACCATTTCTAGTCCAAACTTCCAAACTACCCTAATAAACTTTTTAATTACCTAAATAAACTATCAAAACCACCTTATCCCCATTAAAACGCTCCTTTCCTTGTAAAACCTAGATTTCATCCCGAGTTAGAATCACGTTTAGGTGTGTGATATTCATCTTTCTTAATCCCCTAGGTCGCAATAGCATTAAGAATGATTAAGAAAGCTATTAGAAGCCATTTCATCCATCAATAACTCAATCAAACCCAAAATACCATTTAAAAATCAAAACACAAATTCTAAAAACCCATAGGTATTTTAAATCACTAATTTTACAAAACCCTACCACACATTACCATTTCTAGTCCAAACTTCTAAACTACCCTAATAAACTTTTTAATTACCTAAATAAACTATCAAACGCTCCTTTCCTTGTAAAACCTAGATTTCATCCCGAGTTAGAATCACGTTTAGGTGTGTGATATTCATCTTTCTTAATCCCCTAGGTCGCAATAGCATTAAGAATGCTTAAGAAAGCTATTAGAAGCCATTTCATCCATCAATAACTCAATCAAACCCAAAATACCATTTAAAAAATTGAAACACAAATTCTAAAACCCATAGGTATTTTAAATCACTAATTTTACAAAGCCCTACCACACATTACCATCTCTAGTCCAAACTTCCAAACTACCCTAATAAACTTTTTAATTACCTAAATAAACTATCAAAACCACCTTATCCCCATTAAAACGCTCCTTTCCTTGTAAAACCTAGATTTCATCACGAGTTAGAATCACGTTTAGGTGTGTGATATTCATCTTTCTTAATCCCCTAGGTCGCAATAGCATTAAGAATGATTAAGAAAGCTATTAGAAGCCAT
>CAJVGC010000587.1:0-62352 GCA_910822075.1 Senecio squalidus
ACACCAAAGTCACCGACCGAAATCCGTTCGTTTTTGGGTCTTGCTGGGTATTATCGCCGATTCATCGAGAACTTCTCCAAAATCGCTTCACCTATGACAAAGTTGACACAGAAGAGTGAACCATTCGTTTGGGGTTCCGATCAGGAGAGAGCCTTTCAGGTATTGAAGCAGCGGTTGTGTGACGCTCCTATTCTTAGTCTGCCAGTTGGTTCCGAAAATTTTGTTGTTTATTGCGACGCTTCGCACAAGGGTCTGGGTTGTGTGCTTATGCAGAATGGTAAAGTTATAGCTTACGCTTCGCGTCAGTTGAAAGTCCATGAGCAGAATTACACGACACATGATCTAGAATTGGGAGCCGTCGTATTCGCATTGAAGATTTGGAGACATTATCTGTATGGGACCAAGTGTACTGTTTTTACCGACCACAAGAGTCTTCAGCACATATTCGATCAGAAGATGCTGAACATGAGACAACGACGCTGGGTTGAGTTATTGAACGACTATGATTGCGACATTCGCTACCACCCTGGTAAGGCGAACGTTGTTGCTGATGCACTAAGTCGTAAGGAAACAGTCAAACCAGTTCGTATCCGTTCTATGATGGTATCTATTCAGACGAGCTTGAAGGCTCAGATTATTCAAGCACAAGAGGGTATTATGACAGAGGACCGTGTTAAAGAGGAAAGATTGTATAAGTTGGCGTTGGAATTAGAACCAAAGGAGGATGGAGTTCTGTATTTCCTCGAGCGTATTTGGGTTCCGATTAGTATCCGTCAGTTGATTCTAGACGAAGCCCATAAGTCGAACTATTCCATTCATCCGGGTTCCGACAAAATGTATCATGACTTGAAAGATTACTATTGGTGGCCGGGTATGAAGTGCGAGATCGCCGAGTATGTTAGCCGATGTTTGACCTGTTCCAAAGTGAAGATTGAGTATCAGAAACCGTCTGGACTACTCCAACAACCGAAGATTCCCGAGTGGAAATGGGAGCGTATTACTATGGATTTTGTTACGAAGCTTCCGAGATCTTCAAGTGGTTATGACAGTATTTGGGTTATTGTTGATCGATTGACGAAGTCTGCTCACTTCCTACCGATTCGTGAGAATTATCCGATGGAGAGATTCGTGCGTTTGTATATTGCAGAGATTGTATCGAAACACGGAGTCCCTATATCGATTATTTCCGATCGTGATGCTCGTTTCACCTCACGATTTTGGAAGTCGTTCCAGACTGCTATGGGTACAAGGTTAGATATGAGTACCGCCTATCATCCGCAGACCGATGGTCAGAGTGAGAGAACTATTCAGACTTTGGAAGATATGCTACGAGCTTGCGCAATTGATTTTGGTGGTAGTTGGGACGTTCATTTGCCGTTGATTGAGTTCTCGTACAACAACAGCTATCACACGAGTATCAAGTGTGCACCTTTTGAAGCTTTGTATGGCCGCAAGTGTCGATCGCCTGTATGTTGGGCAGAAATTGGAGATAGTCAGATTTCTGGTCCGGAGATTATACAAGAGACCACTGACAAGATATTCAAGATCAAGGAACGATTAATTACTGCAAGAGATCGACAGAAAAAGTATGCTGATAAGCGCAGGAAGCCTCTTGAGTTCAGTGTTGGAGATATGGTATTATTGAAAGTATCTCCATGGAAAGGGGTTGTCCGATTCGTGAAGCGCAGCAAGCTGAGTCCGAGATACACGGGTCCGTTCAAGATCTTAGCCCGCGTCGGCCCAGCTGCGTATCGACTAGATTTGCCGGCAGAACTGAGCAGCGTACACAATGTATTTCATGTATCTCAGTTGAAGAAATGCCTGGCTGACGAGACGTTATTAGTTCCGCTTGAGAAACTCCAGATTGATGATAAGCTTCATTTCGTTGAGGAACCGATCGAGATCGTTGCTAGTGATGTTAAGCGTCTGCGACGAAGTAAGATTCCGATTGTCAAGGTTCGTTGGAATTCCCGTTTTGGAGCTGAGTTCACGTGGGAACGCGAAGATGAAATTCTGCGGAAGTATCCTCACCTTTCTCCCGGAAGTAGTACCAGGTGATAATTTCGAGGACGAAATTTCTTTTTACTTGGGGAGACTGTGACATTCGCGAATTTCTAGGTATATTTCTATCGACTCGTATTCGTTTTATTTATTTATGTTTATGTTTTGACCCTATTGTATTCCCTTTTATGCTTTATCGTATTCGTATTTTATGAGTATTGTATTCGTATTTCTCGTATTTTATGAGTATCGTATTTGTATTTTATGTGGTTCGAATCTTTATGTCGGGAACGTGTAGTTCTAAGTGCCATTAGTATAAGTCTAGTATGCTCTAATGATAAGTTTAGGGGTTTTATGCCTATTTATGCGATTAAGATTAACGTTTAAAAAGTATCACAATTTTAGTCCTTCAAGATTTTATTACAACTTTAGTCCTACCAGATTTTCATTACAAAACTAGTCCTATGAGAACTTTTATTACAAAAATCGTCCTCCACCTACCAATTTGTCTTATTAGACACCAACTTTTTGGCATTATTCACCATCATCACCAACCATTTTCCCCTTCTCACTCTCTCTCTAGAAAACACCTACAAACACTCTCCCTTCTCTCTAAAATAACTAGTGATCCGACCGTTGAAATCCAATTTCAAGGCTAGATTATTGTTCACCGTATTCATCTTCATCTATCCTCTGAATTTCACCACGATCGGGTAAGTATTTCTCGGATTTTGTTTTAAACTTTATTATTTTGATTCAATCACGGAAACATCACTTTTTACCATCAAAACTCGGATTTTATTGAGGGTTATGGTACCTAAATGTATTCTGGACATAGGGTTTCGATTATGGATGATTTGGATACCTAAAAACACTCAGAAATCGAATCCCGAATGTAATTTTTCGTAAAAACCCAGTTACGTCACGTAACTGTGTTACGTGCACGTAACTGGATCACGTAACACCTTCAAATCACGTAATTGGTCACGTAACAAGTCCCCTGGTCACGTAACTAGTCCTCTTGATCACGTAATTGTATATCACGTAACTTGTTGTGCACGTAATTGTGATGGTCACGAAACTAATCCCGTAATTCCTTCCTTGTCGCGTAAGTAACCCCTATGGCACGTAACTTGCTATTCACGTAACTGATTGGTCACGAAATTCCTTGTTTAACACGTAACTAGCTTGCCGAACTTTCCGAAACGTTTGTAATCCTGTTAAATCGATGTTCCTGTTGGTCACTTTAAAACCCGTATAAAACGTTAATCGTTAAGGCATACCCCACTAGACTTAGAGATACTTAGACATGTTTATTTACGTGATGTTTAGGGCACTTAGACGTGGGAGCTTGACCGTATCTGATTATTTCCCGACATATCGTGTTTGGATTGATTTGCTATTCTGTGAGTTATTCGTTGCCCTTTTTACCGCTTTTACATTTTTGGGCATGATTAGCGTCGTATAAATGTATTTTATGGTATATTATGTATTATGGTTATGTATTTTGGATATGAATGCCTTTAGGTTAGCATTACCCAACTCGTTCCGCCTTTGTGGTAGAACGAGGCCCCGTATACACACCTGTTAGCTTTTAGCCGCCGGTTCGTATATATAGCGCTATATGGGTCTAACAAGCCCTCATTGTTAACACGATGGATGATGGATGCGCCCTGTCCGTGTTAGCAATGTTATGACCGTTGATTTCGAGGACAACCTAGCGTAATGCACTAGGTGGGGTTAGTTGCCAGTATTGTTATGGTTCAGGTGTACAGTATTTACCTAAGGCTATTATCTATCCAGTATGCTATTTTTATGAAATGATTATGGTATTTTTATGGTATATGTATGAGTGTTTTATCAAAAGGTTTTGTATACTTCACGTTTATTTTGAAACATCATTTTCAAATGACTTATCTTCAAATCATAACACATTTGGGTCAAAACGTATTAAAACTCTTATCCTATTATGTTTTTATTAATTATTGCGAATAATTCACCAACTTTATGTTGACGTCGTATTTTAACGCTTTTCAGGGATTTGAGGTTACACTTTTTGATGCTATGCTTGTGGCTACGTGGATCTTTTGCATGGAATTTATTTTGCTATTGTTAATTCCTTAGTATCCCAAACGCTGTAGCCGTATTTTGATATTTTCGGATGATTGTAATAACGTATTTTATTTCAAACTTATTTATCTATGTTGATGATGTATGCCTTACTTATGTTTATGTAACCTTTGAATCTCTGATACCGTATTCTCTGTACACCTCGGTTCCGCCATTTTGCGGGGTGTGACACTTCCAGTGATACTTAAAAGCACTATTATCAACAGTGTTCCTCTTTATCATTAATGTAAGAACCTCCATAACTAAAGTAAAAAGATAAGGGGAAAGAGGATCCCCTTGTCTTAAACCCCTCTTTCCTTTAAAAAATCCTTTCAATTCACCATTTATACTAACACAGAAAGATGTAGATGATATACAAGCCATAATCCATTTGCACATTTTAGGAGGAAATCCAAAGTAATTCAGGCTGCTTTCCAGAAAATTCCACTCAACAGTGTCATAAGCTTTCTGAATGTCTATTTTAAAAGCAACTTTGGGAGGACCTCTATCTCTATGGTAGTTATGCATTAATTCTTGAGTGAGAAGAATATTATCACTAATTTGTCTGGATGGAATGAAAGCACTTTGACAATCATCTATAAGCCCATTAAGCACATTCTTAAGCCTATTAGCTAACACCTTACTAATGCATTTATAAATGACATTACAACAAGATATAGGCCTAAAATCTGAAACTTTCTCAGGAGTGTTACTTTTAGGAACTAAAGCAATAATAGTTGCATTCACCTCTTTTAATAATTTGCCATTATTAAAGAAGTCCCTAATGGCCTTACATACCTCCACACCCACAATGCTCCATGCAGATTTGAAAAAAGCAGAAGAAAAGCCATCTGGCCCAGGTGCTTTACCATCTTCAATGTCAAACATAGCCATTTTAATCTCCTCATCAGTAACAACTCTAATCATATTCTCAGCTTCATTTTGGGAAACCTTGTTAACAAATAACCCATTTGGATCAACAATCTGGTTGACTTGTTTACAATTCCCCAAAACATTTTCAAAATGCAATACAAACTGATCTCCAACTTGATTACCAAAATATCTAACTCCATTCAAATCCATAATAGATTCCACCCTGTGTTTATTTAGCCTCCCCTTCACCACATTATGAAAATATTTTGTATTAAAATCCCCCTCACTTAGCCACTCAATTTTAGCCTTCTGCTTTAAAAACAGCTCCAAATCCTCCACAGCAGAATTGTAACATTTAGTATATGTAACCTCTTCAAACCTTAACTCTTTACAACTGGGGTTCAAAACCATTTCAGTTTGCACTTTCTCCAATTCAAACTTTAACTTCTGAACTTTATGATATAAATTACCCTGATCAAACATCAATTTCCTAAGAGGCTTCTTTAACATCTTTAACTTAGATACAACTGCAAACATAGCATGCCCCTCCACCTTATTTTCCCAAACCTCTTTCACAATCAGGTTAAAGTTCTTCTTTCTACACAAAAAATTAGCAAATTTAAAAGGCCTAGGTTTGGCTCTCATTACTTCAGGAATATACAAAACAGAAGGTGAATGATCAGATTTCACAAATGGAAGAAATATTGCATTTGCAGTGGGAAACTGCTCAATAAAACTACTATTTGCCATAACTCTATCCAATTTTCTAAGTAACCCATCATCAGAATTTGGACTCCTTTTCCATGTAAACTTAAGCCCAGTCATACTAATATCATCAATTTCAATGGCCTGTACACATTCTCTAAACTCAGACATACTTCTAGTTATAACAGAAGGGCCAACTGAGCTCTCATTAGCATCCAGAGTAGCATTAAAGTCACCCAACAATACCCAGGAACTCTTCTTAACAGAATTTTTATGAAACTCCAGCTGCTCCCACAAAAGTCTTCTTGGCATCATACGATGATGGGCATAGATAAAGGAGCAATAAAATCCATCTTTACCATTTATTGGCTCTACATAGCAATGTAAAACTTGGGGATGACTCTGAACCACCATAATATTGACAGAATTTGGATCCCACCCCACAACAATTCTAGTCCCACCATTACACACATCATGATTAGAAATCCACCTCCAAGGCCCAAACACAGTATTACAAACCCTATTTAAATTGTTTCTGTACAAATGAGTTTCAAGTAACCCACAAACACTAATACCATCAGCTTTAATCAAATCAACTACCTGTTTTTGATTAGCAGTCTTATTAAGACCCCTAACATTCCATGCTACAATTTTTACTATCATTTAACTGGATTTTGAAGTTGAAAGACCATCATTCTTTTGGCCTTCCATATCATCATCTTCAATCATAAATCTAGCAGTGCCATTTTTTTCAGACTCCACATCCTCTTCTTCAAAATTCCCATCCATATTATAAGTAGAAGCATTCAACATAAAGTAATCAAGCTGAGCTTTACTCCAGCTTTCCTTCTCCATATGATTAGGATACTTCCTTAATCTAAAAAACTCATCTATCACTCCTTTTTCAGAATCCCAAATGAGATTTTCCACATCCCAACTATCATCTTCCTCACCTTCAGCCTCCAAACTCCCAAAACTATTAGATACTGGAATGTCTTCATTCATCTCAATCACACCTTTGCCTTTCCCTTCTTGAATATCACTGAGATTCTTAAGAGCTAACACTGTCTGACAAAATTGTTTATTTCTACCCATCTTCTGCTTAGGAACACTATCAGGCACCATACTCTTTGGAGAAGTGCAAAGCTTGTTCCCAGTATGCCTTTCAACTCCAAATACATTAGGGGATTGGAAAACAGAGGTTCTTTTTTGTTGTTGTTTACCCATCTGTTGATTAACTCCTTTAACAGTATCATTAGAGCTTCCCATCCTCTGTTGAGATCCATAATTTCTACCATTCACACCATTTCTACCCTGGAGCTGTTCATTAATCCTAGTATATCCAAAATTTCCCCCTCTTGTACCATGTCTATAACTCTTCATACTATCAGTTTGAACACCATAAACATTTTGATTTTTAACTACTTTATTGTTCCTGCCAACAACAACAAACCCCTCCAAATCTGTACCCAAATTACCCTCATTCTCCTTAACAGCCCCCTGAATCTTAATAGCTTCCTTTAACACCTGAGTAGCCTCTTCATCTGCAGTAAGAGGCCTATTCTTACACAACTTGTAAGAATGCCCAAACACCTTGCAAAAAATACATACAGGGGGTTTCCATTGATAGCTGATACTTAACTTACCATTTCTAGCAGGAAAACTACCAATTGCAGGGTAAGAAAATTCCACTTCTTTGGGAAGATCATCATCAGCAGTAACTTCCACCAACACTCTAGCATACCCAAACCTTCCTGAATTATTCACACACCTTTCTCTTGTAATTTTATCCATTAGAAGAGGCCTCCCCACACTGCTCATCAGCTTACTAATTCCATTAGCATTCCATAATTCCAATGGTAAGTTATGTAAACAAACCCATAGTGGAATCTTTTCTGGCTCTATTTTCTGTAACCAAACTCCAGGCTGCCACTGATTCAAAATAAAAGGAACATTTTCAATTAGCCAAGGACCATTATCCAGAACAGCCTTCATACCTTCTTCACTTTTGAATTTGCATAGATAAAAACCAGCAGCAGTTTTAGTAACCTCTTTAAAGTCAAATCCCCTCCACATTCTCCTCAAATTAGAGTTTACCACCTGGTAGTCCATAGAAGTCCCTATGAAATATCCAAACAACTGCAAAGAATAAACCATTCCAGCTTTCTTAATTTCATCAATAGAAAATTGCACTATCTTTTTACCATCAGGCATCTTAACAGGGGGAATGAATTCAAGTTTGGTATCTTCAGATTCATTTGATTTCTTCAAAATTTCAGCAAAAGACACCCTAGCATTTGACTTAATACCCCACGCATTTGGAGAAGGATCAATCCCAGTATTCAATGAAGCTTCCTTAGTATTAAAAGAAGCCTTAAAACAACCATGAACATCAAAATGATAAGAAGCATCTAACTGAGTATTATCATTTTTCCCAAAAATAAAATCCACCTTATCCACACAGGGACCCTCATCAATAATAGGCAATCCCTCACCTGTACTATCCATACCCTGTTTGCCAATAACACAATTCAATCCATCCTCATCATTTTTCAAACAAGTATCCATAGACTCCTGAAACACCTTCACAGCATCACCAATGGAAGGAATTGGCACATCAATAAGTGTTTCAACAAAACCTTCAGCAACAGAGTCCATCACCACTTCACTACCGTTTTGACCTTCTTCAATAGAACAGCTATCTCTACCCTTCTTCTTACGCCGAGATAATTCAGGGGATAGCAGTTTTTTAGTCAAATTAGAGCCAATCACTTTAGCCGATTTAAAGGAATTTTTCCGAGTAGACACTTTCCTTTTTTGAGATAAACTTGAGACAGCATATTTAGAGGACACCTGTTGTCTTCTAAGAGCACGAGCTTGCTTAGGGGTCAAATTAGCATCTAATTTTTCTCCAGAATCTAAACCAGAAAGAGGAGTTGAAAACACATCCAGTTCAGGGATTTTACTAGAATCTGGAGGACGATCAGGAGGAGACTTTAGATCTTGTGATGGATTCATGCTACACAGCAAGAATACAAGGAAAAAAGACAATCAAGAGAAAAAATAGGAGAATCAGACAATCAGCCGTTAAATTCGCCAGAGAGGATTTTTAGAGAGAGAAAGTTAGAGAGAGAAAATTTTCAAGCAAATGAAAATCCATAGGGTTTAGGGTTTAGGGTTTACTGATAATCCATAATTCCTTAAACAAATAGAACAGATAAAAACGAATTACTGATATCTTATAGAAGAATCCAATAATAAACAAAAGAATCAAATTTCCATATTTTATTAATACCTTACATGCGAAATATATCAAATTAAGAATATCTATATGTAATCAAAAAACTCAATACAAACCTGCTGACAGTAAGAATAAAAAAAAAAAAAATATGGTCGGCTAAATAAATTTTACCAAACTTATGTAGAAACTCATTATAGAATGCTTGATTTATATCCACCAGACTCAAAACTAAATTAATTCGAAAGAAAGAAAAATGGTTCTTCATTAAAATATTCGGCATTAAATAAGAAGCATGTGAACAACAAAAAAATTTTATCTCAAAACGAGTTATGTCACTTTGAAATTAAATACATTATGAAAATTACAACATAAGCCATTTACCTTTTGATGATGAAGAATTGGGATGATCGACGTTATCTAGGAGTTTTGGATCTGAGTTTATTTAGGTTATATAGATTTGTAACTGGTTCTTGATTTAGGAAACGTAATATAAGGATTAGGAAGGAGAGAGAGAGATATTTTAATGGAAATAATGTCAATTTACTATGATACCCTTTTGAGTCTTTTAAAAAACTACTTAATTTTTGAATTAATTACAAAACTGCCATTTTCATTTTTAACCATTGATCACATCATCCAATGGCTCAGGATTAGTTCTCGCAGTTCTCGCAAAAATATTGGTTCTCGCATGAACCATTCAATATATATATATATATATATATATATATATATATATATATATATATGTGTGTGTGTGTGTGATTTTATAATTATATGTATATATTTTTATATATATCTAAAGAAATGCTTAATTACTTATTATTTAACAATTAATTCACTCGTAAGTGGTAACTATAATTTTTCAAGCCATGTTTAGCATTTTTCATATATAAATAACCAATTATTTATATATAATTTATAAATATTTCTTATTAGCGAATTTATTACATAAATTATTATCTATATACATTTCAACTCGTATAGGTTATAATTTGGTATTGATAGGGTGAGATTCTCGTTTTTAAGAAAATAGACATAGAGAAAAGACCGATAAATAAATTTAGGAAAATTGATTTTTTAATAAAATAAATTTTTAAGTTAGGGACTAAAAGTGTAAAATTTAAAAAATATTTAACAAAAAGTATGATAAATCGAACTGAGAGGAACGAATATGGGCAAAACCTCAGACCATAGGGACTAAAGGTGTTGTTCCCTCACTATAAGGACTAAATCAGCAATTTGGACATACTACATGGATGATTTCGGTAATTTACGTTATAAACTCTTACCTTTTATATTTGTTTTCTTTTTTTAATTATTTTAACACTATTTGGTTTATCACAAAATCAATTTTACTTTTAAAAATTTGATAACAATAAATAAGTTAGAGAATTTAATACCCATAATTTTTTAAAGACCAAAAGACACCATATTCGTCATTCATCTCATTTTAATCTAATGGCTAAGATTCAAACACAAACCCATGTTTATTTAATATTTTAACATTTAAATTATTTCACAAACCGTTAATCGTTAAACGAAACAAAATATACCGTTGCGATCGTCTCGTTTTTATCTTTAATTAAAGCAGTGGCGTTATATACTTTCGACGACTATTTTTTTTTTTTTTTTTTTTTTTTTTTATGGGTATTGAAATTGTAACGATAATATCACATGTGATATTTACATCAATACGTAAAATTTTATAAAAGAGAATTACTATAAAATTTATAGCCTACCTAAATTTAGGGAAAAAAATCGAATTTTAACTAGTTTTATTTTTTTCTTGTTTTTTAACATAAAATCTGATATACTAAATCACATTTGATAATACTAAATCATATGTGATATTATTGTAAATCATATGTGATAATACCATAAATCATATGTGATATTATGTATCATATGTGATATTACTGTAAATCATATGTAATATTAATGTAAATCATATGTAATATTATGTATGTAAAATTTCAAAAACTCGAAATACAATAACACACATGATATTAACTCTAAATATGAATTTTAATTTACAACAATCTTATACAATGTATAACCAATATGGACCCGGAAAAAAAATTCGAATTTTGACGACTTTTTATTTTCCGTGTATGGCCAAATGTTGAAATTCGTAAGACATTATCACATGTGATTTGAACACTAAATACGAATTTCAAAACTTAGATTTGTTATATTGCGAACATTCAACTAGAATAAAAAAGAAAAACAATAAAATAATATGTCAAATTACTAAAATCACATGTGATAAAATAGTGATTTATAATATTAAATTTCAAAACCCGTAAAAAAATCCGAAAATAAATTTCGTCAAAATTATATCGAGTGGGTGCTTTATAGAAAGAGGAGAAAATGCTCGTTTTAATGGTGAAATTTATTCGTTTAATACATTTACCGTTCATGAGATAATTAATTTTTAAACAAAAATAAATAATAATGAGTTTTTAAAATTGAGAATTGTGATTGGTTCATCTGGTCTCAAATTTTTAATGGTCTTTCTTGATTTCAACCCAAATAGGTTAATATCTTTTTTTCCCTTTTACTAACAAAAACTCATTAAACAAATGTTTTCTAGCAAATTGTGTACGATGCACTAAAAATTAAAATTAAATATTGTTAAAGAAGATATAAATAATCGAAGTATCATGGTAGTAAGCTAGTTACGTAATAATGTAGCTTTAGAAGGATATGCTTTTTCTTATTATTATGACATTTTACCTACAAATTGTACGAATATTGTGTAAGGTTTGTGGACCAATACATTTTACGATTTCAAAAGTTTCATTCCGGTTTCGTACAAAGCTGAAAATAAAAATACATATCCTTCTAACTAAGCAAGTAAAATTACCTACCTAGTTATCAAGATAATTGATTTTTATTTTTATTTTTAAACAATATTCAATTGCAATTATTGGAGCACTATACAAAATTGTTAACTACTATCTTTATTTATCGTTCATTTTCTAACATACGCATTTTTTTTATATCTTTAGTTAAATAATTCCAACTAAATTTACTTTATTTGTAAACCTATATCATTACGAATTAAAAGTGAACTTGAAGTCACCTCATACATATAGTTCACAATTTTTTTTCATTACAGTATTTGTTAATCCATACCAATACGAATTTAAAGATGCAGTTGAAGTAAAACAAATTGGTCTAATCGAAACTACATAATATTTAATAACATGTTTTAATTTATATTTAAATAAAATTAGAACACACGCGTCTTACATGTTTAATGATTTTCCATACACACAATGTTTTTTTAGTTTTTTATATGTTATAATTGTATATATAAATTCGATATAGTTATTTACGTATATAATTTAAAGGTAAAGCTGAAAACGCGTACATATATAAACGAAAAGACAAATATTTGGAATCACAACTCATATTATCATACATTTTTAATGATACACAATGTTCACTCGGTTTCTATATATTATAATTGTATTTTTCATGATAAGATTCTCCGTGTACATGCTTGGGTCTTAGGAAGTGCACTATGGGCGACCGCATATGACCCATAATTTTTTGAAAGGCCCATTTTCTAGTAAATTTATGTGTACGCAAGAGTAATGCTAAAAAAAATCTCACGTTTCATATAACAACATAAAATAAAACACATTGTTATTGTGAAGTTGTATTGTTTAATTTAATAACAAACATCATAGTAAACAATCAATTTGTTTTTATATATGTTATAAATGTATTTAGGGGCCAATTTTTTCTCGTCGCACAAGGCTCCTAAAATCTCCGGCCCAGCCATGTCCGTGTATACGCAGGAAATAAACTAGTATATATTAAAAGATATGCATTAAAAAACAAATGGTATACAAGACGATTCACTTTTGTAAACGACATCCTATACAAGACGATTCATGAAACAATGCTTTATAATTTAGTAATAAAAAAAAAGTAACGTGGAGGTTTTAATAAACATTGCACTCCCACAAAATCAAAGAACTTGAGTGATGATGTCAAAGTGATTAGTAAGAGAGGGTTTGACTTCACATAGTCAACATGTTGTTAAAATGGTTATTCATCATTGTATAGAGTAAGCGCTCTATTCAGCAATACAGGATGGTCATCAAGAATTTCCTAAAGTATTTCCCATGTGTGTATACGTGACATTCTTGAAACAAATTCATGTATGAAAGTATCACAAAAATAATAAATAAAAATGGCAATTCCGATTTTAAAAGTTTACAAAAGAATAAACGAGTTAAATCTTTGTAAAATCAATTTTATTGCATCAAATGTGACGAAATAGGAAAATGGTCAAACATGTGCAATTGAATAAAACGAGTTGATTCATCAAGTAACATTTATACATATACACACACAAACAAGGAAGTTAAAAGGAAATCAATCACTCAGCTTTTTCATTATACATGAGTGCGATATTTATTTATAACCTAAATTATTTTATTTATTTCTAAATGCTAAATCATTAGTTCATGACTTGCCTAGTATAGGATGTCCTTTACAAAAATTAAGTCTATAGATTTCTATAAAATTTAATTGGCTTTAGGAAACTCTCATACTTTTCAAGAAATGTGTAAAAGAAAACGAATAGTGATTGAAGGTGGTTGACTTATAAAAACATAGAGACTCGATTGTGTTTATTATTTTATTATATATATCTAGATAAAGTATTATAGAATTTACGGATTCTCGATAATTTCTTTTGAATGAGACTTCAAGTATAAATAGGTCATTTTTCACATTTGTAAACATTTTTAATTTGTGTTCTTTTTCTCATTTGTAAACCCTCTTCTTTGAGTAATCATTTTCGGTTGGGTTAATTACCTAGATTGTCAACTTACTTTTACGTTTGTCATCTTTTAGACAATGTTCTCTATTTTTCTTTCTTCTGATCATTCAAAGTTGGTTTCAAATATTTATTTTTGACAACATATTCATATATTGTAGACGTGACACATAATTTTTTGATGAGTATAAGAAATTAGTAGTAGAACGAATTAAATAACACACGTTGATATGCTTTAAAAATGATCGGTTTACATTTTTTTCTATATATTTTATATTTTTCAATTTTATATTTTTCAATATAATATAAGTACTTATAAATCATATTACGATATAAGTGTTTTAAATACAAATTTTTAAAAATCACGTTGTCAAAAAGAAATATTAGGAGAAACAATACAAAGCATAGTGTCTAAAAGATAACAAATATGAAAGTAAGTTGGCAATCTAAGTAATTAACCATTTCCTATATAGTTTTGTATTATTTTTACATTATTCCTTCTTTATTCATTTTGTCTTGTTTACGAGTATGATCAGGTGTTAGGTTAATTTAGTCCGAGAACTACGTGCCCCACGAGAGCCGGTAAATACGAGTTGGTGACAATTGTTCTTTCGTTGTTTTAGACGTTAACTAATTTAGGTCTAGTACAAGAAAGGAAATGTTTGTTTCATATAAAATTAGAACATAACTGAAATTAAGAAGGAAAATAAAATGTTTGTTTCATATGAAAAGTGTCGTACGAAAAAAAAAATGTTTTGTTATATATGAAAAAATGGCGTACTTTAATATCAGTTTTGATCCATTTACAAAAGTATTTGGCCACTTTCCTTTTTAAACAATCTAAAAGAAATCATTGGTTTGACCAACATGTAGTTTCAAATCGCTCAAAACAAACCATACACAAAGTTACATGTCAACTCCTTTCTAGACTACATCACCTAGCAATTTTTCCATTACTTGAGAGTTTGTAAGTTCTTAAAAATCTATTCAATTGTTTACATTGGGAAAAAGTTCAAATCTGACTATTTGCTTTGATTTCTATGAGGTAATAGACTAATACTATGAAATTGTATATCATGTAATTCTATGGTTGAAGTGGTTCGATTTTATACCGATTTCAAAACAATATTTCTACCAAATTAGTTTTACTTAAAATACTTGTAAATATCAAAGTGCTCTTTAGCATATAGTTGGCTTTGCTTTATCTACAAAAAAAGGTTTAAAAAGAAATGAAAAGAAAAAGAGGACAACATGTTAAGAAATACAAATGCTTAGTGTAGATTTGGTACCCTCTAATATCTACTTGAAGAATCCGAATGAATTGGTAATTTGTTCGGATATTTGCCTGAAGTATCTGAAGGAAGTAGCTATTAGTGGATTCAGAACCACAGAGACTAAAATGTAAATAACATAACCTATATCAAACATATGACATGTATATTTTAAAAAATTAAAAAAATATAATATATCAATAATTAACGATATTTTAATTTAACTTTTATATACAATGTTAACGAAGTGAAAGTTTATGGGATTTTTTTTGGAAAAACAAATTTATTTTCATTCAATAACAATTTTGTCAAAGTTTAAAGAGGTTCAAAGTTTTTGATATTTCTTATGTTTAAATTCGATTACAAGCTGTAGTTTAAATAAGAAAAATGAGATATGCAAACAAAGGAAACAAATATTCTAGGAGCTAAATACGGACACCTAATAAATGAGATTGGTGGGTAAAATAGGAAGGAATAAATCATGAAATTCTATACTCCCCCTCAAGGTGGAGCATGTAGATTTCGCATGCCCATCTTGACAATTAAGAACTCGAGTTGCTTTGATCCTAGTGCTTTAGTGAGAAGATCGGCAATCTGCATTTTAGTATCGACATGAAATGGTTTGATTTCTTGTGACTCGACACGCTCCTTGACAAAGTAGCAATCCATTTCGACGTGCTTTGTCCGTTCATGGAAGACGGGATTATTTGCTATGTGACGTGCCGCTTGGTTGTCACTGAATAGAGTTGTGGGCCCGTTTTGTTCAACTTTAAGAATCTTTAAGAGCCATCGCATCCATACAATTTCACTAGTGGTAGTTGCCATGGCTCGATATTCCGCTTCTGCTGAAGATCGGGAAACAACAGATTGTTTCTTGGATTTCCAAGAGACGAGAGCTCCCCCCAAGAGTAAGACATATCCAGTTCAAGACCTCCTTGTGGTGGAACATCCTAACCAATCAGCATCACAATATGTGACTAAATTTGTCCCTCCATCTTTAGGAAGGAAAATCCCTTGTCCCGGTGTCGCCTTTAGGTACCGAAGAATTCTCATGGCTGCATCCCAGTGTCCTTGTCTCGGATCAGAGACAAATTGACTTAGGATGTTTACCGAGTAAGCGAGATCAGGTCTAGTAGCTTGTAGGTATAGTAGTCTCCCAATAAGCCTTCTGTATTTTGTTCCATCCACACGAATGTCTTCTTTTTCTTTCTCGAAATTTTGGTTCGGCTCCAAAGGAAAAAAGCTCGGTTTACAACCTAGCATTCCACTATCCTCCAAAATGTCAAGAGTGTATTTTCGTTGACTAAGAACTAAACCGTCCTTTGTTCGAGCAGCTTCGATCCCAAGAAAATATTTTAGAGGCCCGAGATCCTTGATGCTAAATTTCTTGTCAAGACAGTCTTTTGTTTCTTGTATTTTTTCTTTGTCGTTTCCCGCTATTATAACATCGTCGACGTATATAAGGACAGCTAAAAATACATCTCCCTGATTGTAGATAAAAAGCGAGTGATCCGCATGAGACTGATTGAATTTAAGATCGAGTAAAACCGACGTGAACTTTTGGTACCAGTTTCTCGAGGCCTGTTTTAAACCGTATAGCGACTTCCTCAATCGACATACCTTTGTTCCTCCCCCTTTGTCATAACCGCGTGGGATCCGCATGTATATCTCCTCGTTCAAGTCGCCATGTAAGAATGCATTATTCACATCTAGTTGGTGAATAATCCACTCCTTCTTGACGGCAATGGCAAGTAAACATCTAACTGTGACCAGCTTAGCCACTGGTGCAAACGTGTCATGGTAATCAACGCCTTCCATTTGCGTGTAGCCCTTGGCAGCGAGCCTTGCCTTGTATCTTTCTATTTCGCCATTTGGTTTATACTTTATTTTATATATCCATTTCGAATCTATCGGCGTTTTCCCGTCAGGTACATCGTCTTCTATGGTCCATGTTCCATTTTCTTCAAGAGCTTTTATTTCTCTATGCATGGCATCTCTCCATACTTTAATCTGCACAGCTTGTTCAAAAGTTTTTGGCTCATCATTGGAAGTGATGGCAGTCAAAAATGCTTTGTGTAAGTCCGAAAATTTATCATAGGAAACAAAATTAGCAATCGGATATACCGTTGAGGATTGTTGACCGGAGGTGGGTTGTGCATGGTCTATAGACGGGGGGAGTCGGACTTCATAATCGTTGAGGCGCGCTTGTCTTGTCTTGTTTCTCTTTTCTCTTATTTGTGCATTATTCTCATTTTGTGATGAGTGTGACCCATTATTGGACCTGGTTTCTTCCGGGGAATATTGGCCTTCAACATTTGTTTCTTGATTGTTTAGGCTGTTATGAACCAACTCGTCTGTCTCTAATTGCTCAAAGTTGTCGAGATGGTTTGCAATATTGATTGGGCCAGAATCTTCATTTCGCCCTTCATTTACTTCAGTAGGTCCGGGCTCATTATCATCTATATCTTCAACGCACCGTTCTTCAGATAATTAAAGCACTCTTCTTCATGCTGGATTTCTTTATTTGTTGCGGCAAACGGAAAAATAGCTTCTGCAAACTTTACGTCTCTAGATATAATAATTTTATCGTGGCTTTGATCATATATTTTATACCCTTTCGTGCCGCTCGGATAGCCCATGAAAACCCTTGGTCTTCCTCTTATTACAAATTTGTCACCCTTGGTTTCGGTGCTTCGATAATACGCCATGCAACCTAGGACCCTCATGTGATCATAAATTGGTTTCTCACCATACAACAACTCATATGGGGTTTTATTTCCTATAACTTTGGAGGGCAACCTATTAATAATATAAGTTGCTGTTAAGATACATTCGCCCCAAAACTTTATAGGAAGATTGGCCTCCATTTTGAGTGCTCGTGCCGTCTCAAGCAAGTGCCTATGTTTCCGTTCCACGACTCCATTTTGTTGTGGAGTATGTGCACACGTGGTTTCCAACATAATTCCTTGTTCAGCATAAAAACTTAACATTTTATTCGATGTGAACTCGCCACCGTTGTCGCATCTTATTCTTTTAATATCTCTTTCAAATTGTGTTTTGATCAGTTTATGAAAATCGATCAAACAAGTGCTTGCTTCAGACTTGTGCTTCAGAAAGAAAACCCAAACGGCTCTGCTATAATCGTCAACAATTGTTAAAAAATAAGTTGCTTTTGAGAACGTGGGCGTTCGATACTTTCCCCAAATGTCGCAATGTAATAACTCAAAACAATTACTAGTTTTTGTGGTGCTAACGGGAAAGGGTTTTCTTGTCATTTTTGACTTAATACATGAATCACATAAATCACCATTATTTTTGAAAGAGAAATTACTAAGAAAAATTATTTTGGATAGTTTCCCATCACTGGCATGCCCGAGTCTTTTGTGCCAAACATCTCTTGTCACTACCATTGCTTTTCTTTCACCTTTCGACATCCCCATCTGATATAGACCATTTTTGCACTCACCCGCTCCAATCAATCTCCTCGAATGCAAGTCCTGCATAACAAAAAAATCAGGGAAAAAGGTTACCGCACACTTCAAATCTTTTGAAAGTTTGCTAACAGACAAGAGGTTGTAATTGAATTTTGGAATGTGCAAAACTCCTTGCACTCTTATTCCATTTGCCAGTCTGTGATTGCCTCTTCCTTTAACCGGTATGGCATCTCCGTTCGGGATGGTGACAGGTGCCTCGTTAAATGATGTAGTTCTTCCTTCAAGGATGTCGATCCTATGCGTTATGTGCTCGGTGCATCCTGAGTCAACAATCCATTCATCATTATGGTTAGTTTTACCTGCTAAGTTGGCCGATCGTGGTGCTTCGCATTGCGTCGCCTTATTATCCGGAGCAAAATGCTTCAAAAATTGCTCATATTGTTCTTTCGTCAGGCTTGTGGTATGATTGTTATCGACTTCTGCATATGCTGCCTTTGGTCTTTCTTTTTCTCGTTTGTTCTTCCCTGGCCACCACTCCGGATAGCCAATCTTTTTGAAGCAACCATCTTGCGTGTGCCCGTCTTTGTTACAAATATCACAATAACCAGTGGATTTCTCACCTCTCTGCACTATTTTATTGAATCCGACGTTGCGCTTTACCGATGCTTGAAATGCTGATGTATCATTGACGCTTCTTTTCCCATTGGTTATGGATCTTTGTTGTTCGTCCTCGGAGACCAGATGATAAGCATTTCCGAGTGACGGGATTGGTTTCATAGCAAGTATTTGTGTTCTAATGACAGAGAACTCGCTGTCTAGTCCCATAAGAAATTCGTAAAGTTGTTCCTTTTCACGAAGCTCCTTGAGTGATTTCCCAATCCCGCAGGTACATCCATTACACACACATTTTGGGGTGGGAAGAAAAGATTGCATTTCATCCCATAACCCACGAAGTTTTGTGTAATAAGCCGATATCGTCATTCCGTCTTGTCTTGTGCCTGAGATAGATTGTTTTAGTTCATATGCACGAGGTGCACTCTCCTTTCCAAACCTGTCTTGGAGGTCCGACCATATTTCCGCAGCGGAATTGGCGTACTTCACGCTTCCTCGAATTTCTTTGTCCATGGCTGTGGTGAGCCACCCTTTGATCATTGCATCGCGTCGCTTCCAGGCCATGTACTTAGCGTCCGTCTCTTCTGGTTTCTTGATGGTTCCATCAATGAATCTTATCTTGTTCTTAGCAAACAAGAAATTTTCCATCTCTTGTAAACCCATAGAACATTGTTAGTTAGACAATACCAACTAAATTTACTTTATTTGTAAACCCATATCAATACGAATTAAAAGTGAAGTTGAAGTTACCACATACGTATAGTTCATAAAAAAAATTCATTATTTGTTAATTCATACCAATACGAATTTAAAAGATGTAGTTGAGGTAAAACAAATTGGTATAATTGAAACTACATAATATTTAATAACATGTTTTTAATATATATTTAAATAAAATTAGAACATACGTGTCTTACATGGTTAATGATTTTTCATACACACAATGTTTTTTTAGTTTTTTATATGTTATAATTAAATATTTAAATTTGATATAGTTATCTACGTATATAATTTAAGGGTGAAGCTGAAAACGGGTACATATATAAACGAAACGGAAAAAATTTGTAATCACAACTCATATTATCATACATTTTCTTAATGATACACAATGTTCTCTAGGTTTCTATATATTATAGTTGTATTTTTCATGATAAGATTCTCCGCATATAGCGGAAATAAGCTAGTATTTTTTAGAAGAGATTCATTAGAAATTAAGCTAGTATTTTATACAGGGGCATTCTGGTAATTTAAGTGTGTGCAGAAACAGTGGAGATAGTTATGATAGGAGCTGTTATGGGTTGACTAAGGTTATTGATGAGATAATGGTCAGCCTCTCCTTATATCATTTTAATGTTGGTTTGAAGTGTATTTGTCAACTTCATGGGCATTTTAGTAATTTGGTTTTTAACATCAGCAGAGGGATTGTTGTTCTTTTATGGATGTTTTTAGGGTTGGCTTTTTTGATTGATGAGATAATTGCCAGCCTATCCAATGTATATGTTATTGTGGGAAGGTTGCAAAAGATGAAATTGGGTACTCTGTTTGGAAAGCTTGAAAGTTTATGCTGTCAGTTGACTTTTAAAAGTCAACTATGGTATATATGTAGTATTAACAGTGGGAGTAAGGTTTGCTGGAGCAGTTTTGGGTTGTGTATTAAGCTTAGGAGTAATATGAGGAATGATGATAACTTAAGATACTGGACTATTGGTATTTGGGACTTGGATGTCATGTTAGATTGGGCTCATAGTAAGGGTAATGTGATGGTCTTTTGGATGGGATTTATAGTTGGTGTGTTGGTGTTTGTTGACATTGGATGGATTAAAGTGCCTTACTGGGTGGTTTTAGCCAAAAAGAATACTAAAAAGTTATCCTTGGAGCAGCTCAGGAATGTGATGCTTAAAAAGAGGCCAAAATCTAAGTTTCGGCCCATTAAGAAAAGGGATGGTTTATGTCTTGTGAAGCCCAAAAGGATGGAGCTGCTTGGAGTTTTAAAGATAAAGAAAAGATTGAAGACAAAGTCTTGGCCCAAGAGACAAAGTGAAGAGTTATGTTTAGAGAAGTCCAAAAGTGTAAAGATCAAGCCCAAGAAGAAGACTAAAGATTGGCCCAGCAGATTCAATATGAAGAATGAAGATATCCTTAATGTTTTTTATCTTAGTTACTTTATTTGTTTTCCGTGTTTTGTTTTGCAGGTGAAGGAGTATAGCTTAGAGTTTACTTTAGTTTTTATTTGGATTTGTAATAAAACTCTAGCAAGACATTTAGTTTCTTTTCTAGTGTTGTACCCAAAGTGTGTTTTGGGGATGCATGATTTAGGTTCGGGTTCAGTGGGTATAACCACTGCCTGTTTTGTACTTATTTTTTGAGTTATTAATAAAATTTTGCCGGGGTACCGTCCCCTTTACCCAAAAAAAAAAACCCTAAACCCTAGACCCTAGACCCTAGACCCTAGACCCTAGACCCTAAACCCTAAAACCCTAAAACCCTAAAACCCTAGACCCTAGACCCTAGACCCTAGACCCTAGACCCTAGACCCAAAACCCAAAACCCTAAACCCTAAACCCTAAACCCAAAACCCTAAACCCTAAACCCTAAACCCTAAACCCTAAACCCTAAAACCCTAAACCCTAAACCCTAAACCCTAAACCCTAAACTCTAAACCCTAAACCCTAAACCCTGGTTTCTTGATGGTTCCATCAATGAATCCTATCTTGTTCTTAGCAAACACGAAATTTTCCATCTCTTGTAAACCCATAGAACATTGTTAGTTAGACAATACCAACTAAATTTACTTTATTTGTAAACCCATATCAATACGAATTAAAAGTGAAGTTGAAGTTACCACATACGTATAGTTCATAAAAAAATTCATTATTTGTTAATTCATACCAATACGAATTTAAAAGATGTAGTTGAGGTAAAACAAATTGGTATAATTGAAACTACATAATATTTAATAACATGTTTTTAATATATATTTAAATAAAATTAGAACATACGTGTCTTACATGGTTAATGATTTTTCATACACACAATGTTTTTTTAGTTTTTTATATGTTATAATTAAATATTTAAATTTGATATAGTTATCTACGTATATAATTTAAGGGTGAAGCTGAAAACGGGTACATATATAAACGAAACGGCAAAAATTTGTAATCACAACTCATATTATCATACATTTTCTTAATGATACACAATGTTCTCTAGGTTTCTATATATTATAGTTATATTTTTCATGATAAGATTCTCCGCATATAGCGGAAATAAGCTAGTATTTTTTAGAAGAGATTCATTAGAAATGCCTCGCTTAAACAAATTTGATAATGTTGGAAGACGGTCATGTTTCACTCTCCACATAAAAACATTAACTTTCCTAGGAATCCAGTTATTCCAAGTTGTTTTGATCTCATTATAGAGAGGGGGAAGGGTTTTATCATCGATAATATTTGACAACAATTTAACTGAGAAAATACCTTTCGGATCAGGATCCCATTTCCAAAAATCACAACCCCCTTGTGAAACAACATACTCCCTAAGCAGAGTTGACAACTCCTCCAATTCTGAGCGTGCACGACCTCAAGGCTCACATCTCCGATCCCAACAACAGTTCCAACCGCTACTCCCTTCCGGAACACCTCTATCTTTTACGGTGCAATCCTTGACTCTTCCCAAAGCATATAAACGAGGAAATTTATCTTTTAAATGGCAATTACGAACAAGCCACATCTCTTTGCAGAAAATTGTATCTTCGCCATTCACGACTTGTTTAAAAAAGGAGTTTGAAAAAAAAAAATCCAAGATCATCTATGGAGGAAAAACAACTAAGAATTGTATCCCAAACACCTATTTTTATTTAAACCCGAGCCAAAATTACTACGTAATCCACCATTTTCACCATAAAGATGTTTAATGACACTACGCCAAAGTGCGTTTTTTTCATTTTTAAACCGTCAGTTCCATTTCCCTAAAAGACTTAAATTTTTGGCACCAATGCTTCCGATGTTTAAACCTCCTCTTTCTTTTTGAGCGATAACATTCTTCCATTTTAACCATGCTAAGCCTTTTGATTTGAACCCCAAAAAAAACCGTATTCTGATTCTTTCAAAGATATCAATGACTTTTTTAGGGGCACGAATTAGAGATAGATAGTACAATGGTATGCTCCCTAAAACCGTTTTTGTTAAGGTGAGGCGACCCCCAATAGATAACATCTTAGATTTCCATACTGATAGACGGTTAATTCGTTTATTGGTTACATCCGACCATGCCTTGCACTTAGTCATATCTCTTCCAACCAGTAAGCCAAGATAGTTAAACGGGAGAGAATTATACTTACAATGTAATGTGGAAGCCAGACAATCACCTTCATTTGCCTTCACACCCACGCCAAATAACAAACTTTTTCCAAAATTTACTTTAAGTCATGAAGCCTTATGAAAACAATTAAGGATTCGGATGAGATTCTTTACATTAGTGTGGGACCATTCACCTAGGAACAATGCGTCATCAGCATATTGTAGAAGGGAAATGTTTGGACCATGAATCCTAATAGAGACGCCACGAAATATACCCTTTATACTTGCTTCCATAGTTACAACTAGAAGAGCTTCAACAACAATGATGAAAAGAAAAGGAGACAGGGGATCTCCCTTTCTTAGACCTCTTTTCATCTAGAATTCCAGGATGGGGAGCCGTTGATCAGGATCGAGATAGAAGCCGAGGCATTATCCCGAGCTAATTTTGCAGCCTCGAGAGAAAACTTGACCTGCTCAAAGAATAAACCGAAAATGCAATTGTTCATATATCTGATGATGTAGGTGTCAAAATAGGTGAATCGAAGGGGTCACAACGGGCAACTTTTTGATACGAGTTGATATACACTTTTAAATATACTTTCGACCAGTTCAACCCATATGACCAATTTCCTTTAAAGCTCATTATTTTGATTTTACTCGTTAGAGATAAAACATAACCCGATTATCCCATCCATAAGTATATGGGTCTAAATTGTCAATTCTATCTGCTATAGAAAATTAAAACTAGACATGCAAGATTTCAAATGTACGAAGCTAAATTAACAAAGATGACTAGTAAATATTGCACCCTATAAACTGACCTGCTTTCCTATCTCATCCTTAATGATCATTCTCGGTAATGACTGGACCTGCATGAAGATATTTTTTTAAACCGAGATACCTGATTGAAGTTTGTAAAGGTAATATGAACTGATAACATACCAATCTTGAAAGTGATCCGAGGGTTGTACCACACCGACGAAGATTATAACATGCATGTTGCCGAGCCAAGGCATCTAGTTCCCTGCATGTCATGAAAAAAGAGACGTCATGTTGGATAAGGGGTGACAGTGGATAAGAGACGTCATGTTGGATAAGGGGCTTATTATCATATGTGTATCAATATGTGTATCAATAATTATATTGATAAGATTCCTTTTTATAGTATTTTACTTGATATAGAAATCACCAACAATATAAAGTAAATCACTTAAAATTTGGATATATACTTACGATCACACATAAAGATAAATACTTAGTCCGTTATAATATTATTGTTCATGTTTCATTTGTCATAAAATAATTGCGTCCTTTTCAAATTCTAATAATAAAAGAAACTTAAAAGGTAAAATATACTTCCTCCGTCTAAAAAAAACTGTCAACCTTTCTATTTACGTTTGTCCCGAAAACTATTGCCTTGTTTATAAATATATGAATAGTTAAAATGTAGTAACTTCTCATTTTGTCTTTTAATATTTTCAACTTTTAAAACTTTAAAAGTAAACGACGCCTTTAATGCAGGGACAAAATTGGTAATCTAATCGAAAAACACTTCATTAGCTACACCTATCTTATTTCGACAATTTTGTGTTTCCATACACTAATTTTGGGTTAGAGGGGGTTGTATAATAGGTTGAACAAAAATTAATTATATTTGGTGTTTTAATTTTATCTTTGATAAATATTTTTGGGACGAAAGCGTTATATTTTACAAACAAGATTCCAAACACACTTCAAATCACAAAAGCTTAATGAGTTTATAGTTGGATAAGAAATTCATATACGCATAATAAAGAAAAGAAAAACAGTTATCCGTAAATGTAAAATTGGCTACTTGACCATTTAAATTAAATTAAGTGACCGTTATTAAACTTAGCCTCGTAGCAAAATCCAAAACTTATTATATATTGGGATTTTTATTTTTAGAAAAATGCTTTTAAAAAAAATGTAAAATTGGCTCGTTAAAAACTCGAGTCGAGCTTGAAGATAACATAAAGATCGTTTAATAAACGAGCTCGCGAACGTTAACGAGCTTAAATGAGCTTTTGATTATAAAAATATAATAATGTATATAATAAACATATAGAAAAGTGTCAATTTTATGTATATAAAAAATAATATAATAATATATTTTTTACTTAAACGAGCCAAGTCCGAGCCGAGCTCGAGCTCTATATAACTTAAACGAGCCGAGCTCGAGCTTGGTCAAGCTCGGGCTCGGCTCGTCTAGTTTACACCCCTACCCCTAGTTTGACTTTTACCAGTCTCAAACAATGAAACTCTTTTAGCTAGCTAAAACTCAGAGCTCTGAAGGTCCATCAATGGCGGAAATCTCCGAATCCATGGCGACCGAATCATCTCCATCATCAGAAACCAAAATTAGCAGCTCAGATTCATCAAATTTCGATCAGAATACAATGCGAATTACAAAACCTGGATTAAAGCGTCTCATTCTAACCCTAACTGTTTTCTTCTCCCTTCTATTAGGTATATATATATCTCTATACACACTTAATCACTCATTTATACTTGTATAGATTAAATATTATTGTTAGTTAATTGTGGTACTAATTTAACAGGTTTGCCTTGGTTGCTTAAATCGATTGAGATCTATCGATAGCGGCTTCCGTTTCGCGATATCGATTCGTTATCGAGTGCGATTGATTCAAATCCGTTTTTATATCCGTGTAGATTTCATGTAGTTTATGTTAATTTAGATCACAGTGTTTCGGTTAAGTCACGTGTCGAAAACCTAGGGTTTATGATTAGTAGTTATATGTCGGAGATGGATAACGGTAGGTCGTTTTGTGGTACTTGTGAACATAAATACGCGGTATCGGTTAGTTTAGATTCTGGTAATGAGTGTGTGGGAGATGGAGGTGTGTGGAAATGTGGAGCTGTTAGTGAGGTCGATTTTTATCGGATGGTGAAGAATGATGAGGTTTTTGATGAATATTTGGAGTCGGTTTTGGGAAAGAGTAGTCGTTATACTGTTGTAGTTGTGAATAGTGGTGAAGGAGGTGGGGAGAGGGTTAGTGCGGTGGTGGGGAAGTATCGACATGCTTGGATTGTAGGTAGGGTTGCAGAGATGGATGGGCTGGCGGAGAAGGTAGTGGAGATTTTTGTGAAGATATTTGTGAGTGGCGCGAAAGATGAAGGGAGTATTCAAGGGGAGTTTATGCCTGTTGGTGCTGATAGGAAAATTGTGCTTTCTTTCAATTGTTGAATGCTGATCCGCGTGATTGGATTTATGATTGGTATGGAGATTTATTGCTTTTTTTGTTTATTTGATCCGACATATATGCATCACATTCTTATATCTTTATCTTATGTTAATGTATCCGCTATAAAACATAGCTTTATACCTAGGTCTACTTATCTTAAGTTGTCTATCCAACATATCCGACTTTCAATTTGCTCGAATAAATGTTTGTATACGGTTCTTCCCTTTTTTATAATTTCATTTTATCGGCAGGGATTTTAGAGAGATAGATGAGAAACTTCTAGCCCCTACCCTTCAAGCATTGGGCCCTATAGCGAACATAAGTGTGGAAAGCCAGGTAATATGCAAATTCTGACTATGAGGATTTTAGAGGGAATTTTGTTAAGTTTCCGACGCTTCAAGAATTATGTTTCTGCATTTATATGAACCTATACCCATGCAGGTTCTGTATCATACTCCAAAATCTTCATATTCTTACTGGGATGCTGATCAGGAGAGCCACATCTTTAGCACCAAAGATCTTCCGTTCTTTGTAAGTTGAACAGTAATTAGTTACTACTACTTCTATTTTTGTGGCAATCACATCCATTCGTTGAATTCACTGATAGGACTAATAGCTAACTATTCCTTTGCTCTAAAGTTCATTTTCACACTAATATCTACATTTTCTATCAAAAATAGGATTTTGAGCAAGCATGAGATAATAACTAATATTTTGCTTCGTAATACTTGGCCCCATCCCTCTGGCAGTAAAGACCTTGGAGCCTCCAAGTTGGAGGTCATGGATATTAGATGGCCTATGGCACAATAAACTATATTATTTAGTGATGCCGTTTACCAAGTGAATATGTAACAGATGGATATTAGATGGCCTATGGCAACTGCATTTAAGCCAGTTTTTGACATCATCTAGTTTTACACTTTAGCAGTCCCGTGCCCATATTTGTTTTATCAATTTATGTTGGTTGATTTTAGAAAATCCTGATGGTCTTATTTATAGCTTCATAATACACATTCTAAGCATGTGTGCATGAGCAGACTTTCACAATCACGTGTTGTATAATTTACAGTGCAAGTATGATCTTTTAAGTGACATTGTTTTATTCATATAGGTGAATTCCAATGAATGGCACCTGGATACCTCCATTGCAGCTGGTGGACGGTCCAAGATTTTGCAATTTGTGGTGTATATTCTTTAACTCATTATCACCTTGTGCTTATTGTCATTTTTGAGAAAGTCGAGAAGCTAGAATACATTCATTATTTGCATTAACCTTAAATAATAACATGACTTATGGTTGATCCGTAAGAACTTTTATATTTCTTTCACACGGCCTTTTATAACATTTGAAGTAGTCAAATGTGTTAATTGTCTAATTTTATGTGCATTTGTATATCTTTGCATTTCCAGATATATACCGTCTGTCAATGAATGCCCACTCAGGTTACAACTTCCAAACGGGGAGATTTCCGTCACAAATGGCTTTATATCTCCAGTGAACTTCTGTCCCTTTTACATCAATATATTTATTTTCTTACTAATATGTTTTAGGAATTTTGATTTCATTATGATTTCATATTGCAGACATGGGGAGGTGTGGTAGTTTTGAATCCTCCTAATTGCTTCGAAAATGAAAATAGCATGCATCCTATCAGGTGTAAAGTTTCTGCCCAGGTTAAAAACAAATCTTTTGTACTTACAATATAGTGTTGGCACTTGATTCATCAAAAGAAAATTATAAAACTTAGTTTTCATATATCCAGCAGTATGATATTCTAACGAGTAACTATGCTAATGACCGTGAACAGGAACTCAACCAGATCTTTGAAGTTTTCATGGGGCAGCTACGACAATTATTTGGTTTAAAATCTTCCGGTTTCTACAAGGGTGCATCAGGAACATCTGTTCTTTTAGCCAGTGAAAGAGGCTTTACACAATGGTAATTAATAATATAGTATGTCTTACCTTTTTGTATCATATATATTTTGATCCATCATTTTAATCCCGAAGTCTTCTCTGAGGAAACCTATTGGTCATGCTGTTCAACCCAAACCCATTGTCACCCCCTATCCAACATGACGTCTATTTTTTCGTGACATGCAGGGAACTAGATGCCTTGGCTCGGCAACATGCATGTTATAATCTTCGTCAGTGTGGTACAACCCTTGGATCACTTTCAAGATTGGTATGTTTTCAGTTCACATTACCTTTACGAACTTCAATCAGATATCGTGGTTTAAAAGAATATCTTCATGCAGGTCCAGTTTGTTGATATAAATATAATCTTTTAAATCATATCTGGCACGCTAGTTTTCTGGATATAAGTGTTTCGTGACAAACACCAACCTGATTTGTTTCAACTCGTATAAAAAACTTGCCCATTTTGACCCTTTCGATTCACCTATTTTGACACCTACATCATCAGATATATGAACAGTTGCATTTTCGGATTATTCTTTGAGCAGGTCAAGTTTTCTCTTGAGGCTGCAAAATTAGCTCGGGATAATGCCTCACAAGGGATTTATGATGCATCAGCTGGTATGTCTCTTCTAACTGATAATAATATAATAATATGATCATGTGTCGTTAGCTTTTTTTTTACAAGTTTATGCACTACTTCTGGCAGTTTCCTCGAGGCATGCTAGATCCTTAGCTGAGGACGCATTCTTTCACCCATCCGTTATGTCTGTCAGTTACTACTCGTTCGAGCACATGTTTGCTGTCTACTCGGTTAGTTTCTTCGTTAAACTCCTACGACTAAAAGTTCATCTAATAACATTCATATTATATGAACCTTTTTCTTATATTTTACTAATGACCCAACGTGAATTTGATGTGTAAAATACACATTAGTGATTTACTTAATAACCTATATCAAGTAAAATACACATTTTTTTTTTTCCTTCCCCGAATTTACAGATAATTAGCGTTTTAAATGAGTTTCTTGACCTTTTTCTTTTCAATAAGACTTCTATATTTTGACCCGTTGTCGATAAAACAGCCCAAATCGACCCGTATTCCAAATACCAAAACAAAACAATCCTACACTACGAACAAAATACCAAAACCTACTCTTAACCAAAACAAAATTTCAAATACCTTCCATTATTTCAAAAACCATCCCGTTTTTACACAATCATTACACTACGAACGGATTCCAAATACCGCTTTTTATTTGATCATTCGATGATAGTAAAGCAAAAATAATTATATAATTAAAAAATCCTGGGTGATACTCAAGCAAAAATCCCGTTTATATCCATTGTATGCCCAGCCTGCCATATAACGCACTTCTTTTACATACCATCCTCGTTTCCAGGTTCTGGCTCTGGCTGGATGCCCCCTGGAGCGCCCATACGCCCCAATATCAGCTGATTAGCTCGATTTCTAACGTCCCCTAAAATAGGCGGATGCGGATCCAGTCTCCCCCTAAGCAATTCAATAACATATAGAGCAAGGAACTGCGGATTCACTGTGTGATCAAGCTCAGGAAACATGGTATATTCACACATCTTCCATGTTGTCGTGACACGGCCACTTGGCCTGGATTTGAGGCCAACTTCATACATAAAAGTGCGGCATTTTCCACGCGTTGTAAAGCCTGCATCCTGTATATCCTTCACTCCAACACTGTGCCAAGCACCCCCTTTATTACTATTTGTTATGGTCCTTCTAAACCTGTGACCAGTAGGACCTTTCAGCTGTCGTGGAGATACCAAAAGTCTTTTTTCACCTTCTTGTAATAGACCGCCAGCTGTTATATGCGGGGGATCGAGGTAAGCATCCCCCCGTTTTGTGTTTGGTGCATTCTCTGGAAATAAGATCATTCGGTGAAGGTTGTTTACTAGTTGTAACGGGGTGGCGATAAGCGAATCTACTAATGGCTCCATGAAGAATGAACGATATCAAGTACCTATCATACAAACCACATTTAATCATTAGTTTAATAAAACAAAATACCCCAAAATCAAGTCTTTAACCAACAATTACAGAAAACATATAATAAGCATATCTTCAACATATATCAATCAATCTCAAAACGGAATCTTGATGAAAAATACAAGATTCTAAAGAAATGATACAAAAAAAAAAAGTCGAAATACCAATGATTAATTGACAAATATAGAAATAATATACATAAAAATTCGTAAAAATCAAGTCTTTAAGAAACGATCCCAAATAACATATAATAAGCATATCTTCAACATATAAGATTTTTGTAAAAAATACGAATTTAAGCATCTTTCTGTAACGAAACTATGGAATCTTGGGATTAATTGACAAAATATCAATGAAACTCATGTTAATCAACTTTATTCAATCTTAAACGAAAATCACATATAATCAAGAACATATTAAACGAATTATCATGTAAAAATCAATTAATGTTTGACCAAGAATTGAAAAAAACACAAAATACCAGTGATTATTGGAGATAATATCAATAAATTAATAAACTTTATTCAATCTAAAAGAAAACCAAAGTCATAATTCAAATAATCAAGAACTTTAAAAATCAATTAATGTTTGATCAAGAATTGAAAAAAACACAAAATACCAGTGATTATTGGACATATTATCAATAAATTAATAAACTTTATTCAATCTAAAAGAAAACCCAGGTCATAATTCACATAATCAAGAACATATCAAACGAATTATTATTAAAAATGTGACTAACCTTTGATGAAATGCAGAAAGAAAGATCCAAATAAGAAATTGAAAGCTTCCCACTGTGTGTTTGCGTGTTTCTGTGTGTGTTTTTGTAGAGAGAGAGAGAGAGAGATGGGGGGGGAGTGTGTGTGTGTGTTTTTGTAGATGAAACGAAAGATTTTATGAAAGCTGATCAAAGTCTGTTGCTACCCGCCCCCTTTTATCCGTTTGAATAATATGTAATGACCAAAATGGCCTTTATGTGTAAGGGAATTTCTGGATTTAAGAGGGGTGTTTTAGGTATTTTCAATTGGTAGTTTCACTAAGCTTCTACTTATAGATTAATTATTTATATTTTAATTTAAGTGTATTGTTAAACATATTAAAAATATAATTACATACAGAAAATGCAGGAAATTGTTATTGAAAATGTATAAACGGCTATTTTTATATGTACAATCATTTTATTCATTTCCAAACGCATTTAAAATTTGTACTTAGGATATGGGTATTTCAAAATAGCCTAAAATTTGTACTTAAGAGTGGTATTTTAGGTATTTTCAATTGGTGAAGATTAGTTTCATTAATAACCTAAGATTAGTTTCATTAATAACCTTTTCTTTTTAGTACAATATTTTTTTATTCATCATCGTGTTCCACGGTACCAAACAGATTGTTACATTTTTCGGGAACCAATCTTTACAGATTGTCATCCGTAAAGCTATATCTAAGAAAACGTGCATACATAAAAGATTGGTTCCCGAAAAATGTAACAATCTGTTTGGTACCGTGGAACACGATGATGAATAAAAAAATATTGTACTAAAAAGAAAAGGTTATTAATGAAATTAATCTTCACCAATTGAAAATACCTAAAATACCCCTCTTAAGTACAAATTTTAGGCTATTTTGAAATACCCATATCCTAAGTACAAATTTTAAATGCGTTTAGAAATGAATAAAATGATTGTACATATAAAAATAGCCGTTTATACATTTTCAATAACAATTTCCTGCATTTTCTGTATGTAATTATATTTTTAATATGTTTAACAATACACTTAAATTAAAATATAAATAATTAATCTATAAGTAGAAGCTTAGTGAAACTACCAATTGAAAATACCTAAAACACCCCTCTTAAATCCAGAAATTCCCTTACACATAAAGGCCATTTTGGTCATTACATATTATTCAAACGGATAAAAGGGGGCGGGTAGCAACAGACTTTGATCAGCTTTCATAAAATCTTTCGTTTCATCTACAAAAACACACACACACACACACTCCCCCCCATCTCTCTCTCTCTCTCTCTACAAAAACACACACACACACACTCCCCCCCATATCTCTCTCTCTCTCTCTCTCTCTCTCTCAAATACACACACAGAAACACGCAAACACACAGTGGGAAGCTTTCAATTTCTTATTTGGATCTTTCTTTCTGCATTTCATCAAAGGTTAGTCACATTTTTAATAATAATTCGTTTGATATGTTCTTGATTATGTGAATTATGACCTGGGTTTTCTTTTAGATTGAATAAAGTTTATTAATTTATTGATAATATGTCCAATAATCACTGGTATTTTGTGTTTTTTTCAATTCTTGGTCAAACATTAATTGATTTTTAAAGTTCTTGATTATTTGAATTATGACTTTGGTTTTCTTTTAGATTGAATAAAGTTTATTAATTTATTGATATTATCTCCAATAATCACTGGTATTTTGTGTTTTTTTTCAATTCTTGGTCAAACATTAATTGATTTTTACATGATAATTCGTTTAATATGTTCTTGATTATATGTGATTTTCGTTTAAGATTGAATAAAGTTGATTAACATGAGTTTCATTGATATTTTGTCAATTAATCACTCGTATCTCGACGTTTTATCAATTCTTGGTACTGTGTTTTTCATCAAGATTCCATAGTTTCGTTACAGAAAGATGCTTAAATTCGTATTTTTTACGAAAATCTTATATGTTGAAGATATGCTTATTATATGTTATTTGGGATCGTTTCTTAAAGACTTGATTTTTACGAATTTTTATGTATATCATTTCTATATTTGTCAATTAATCATTGGTATTTCGACTTCTTTTTTTTTGTATCATTTCTTTAGAATCTTGTATTTTTCATCAAGATTCCGTTTTGAGATTGATTGATATATGTTGAAGATATGCTTATTATATGTTTTCTGTAATTGTTGGTTAAAGACTTGATTTTGGGGTATTTTGTTTTATTAAACTAATGATTAAATGTGGTTTGTGTGATAGGTACTTGATATCGTTCATTCTTCATGGAGCCATTAGTAGATTCGCTTATCGCCACCCCGTTACAACTAGTAAACAACCTTCACCGAATGATCTTATTTCCAGAGAATGCACCAAACACAAAACGGGGGGATGCTTACCTCGATCCCCCGCATATAACAGCTGGCGGTCTATTACAAGAAGGTGAAAAAAGAGTTTTGGTATCTCCACGACAGCTGAAAGGTCCTACTGGTCACAGGTTTAGAAGGACCATAACAAATAGTAATAAAGGGGGTGCTTGGCACAGTGTTGGAGTGAAGGATATACAGGATGCAGGCTTTACAACGCGTGGAAAATGCCGCACTTTTATGTATGAAGTTGGCCTCAAATCCAGGCCAAGTGGCCGTGTCACGACAACATGGAAGATGTGTGAATATACCATGTTTCCTGAGCTTGATCACACAGTGAATCCGCAGTTCCTTGCTCTATATGTTATTGAATTGCTTAGGGGGAGACTGGATCCGCATCCGCCTATTTTAGGGGACGTTAGAAATCGAGCTAATCAGCTGATATTGGGGCGTATGGGCGCTCCAGGGGGCATCCAGCCAGAACCTGGAAACGAGGATGGTATGTAAAAGAAGTGCGTTATTTGGCAGGCTGGGCATACAATGGATATAAACGGGATTTTTGCTTGAGTATCACCCAGGATTTTTTAATTATATAATTATCTTTGCTTTACTATCATCGAATGATCAAATAAAAAGCGGTATTTGGAATCCGTTCGTAGTGTAATGATTGTGTAAAAACGGGATGGTTTTTGAAATAATGGAAGGTATTTGAAATTTTGTTTTGGTTAAGAGTAGGTTTTGGTATTTTGTTCGTAGTGTAGGATTGTTTTGTTTTGGTATTTGGAATACGAGTCGATTTGGGCTGTTTTATCGACAACGGGTCAAAATATAGAAGTCTTATTGAAAAGAAAAAGGTCAAGAAACTCATTTAAAACGCTAATTATCTGTAAATTCGGGGAAGGAAAAAAAAAAAAAAAATGTGTATTTACTTGATATAGGTTATTAAGTAAATCACTAATGTGTATTTTACACATCAAATTCACGTTGGGTCATTAGTAAAATACAAGAAAAAGGTTCATATAATATGAATGTTATTAGATGAACTTTTAGTCGTAGGAGTTTAACGAAGAAACTAACCGAGTAGACAGCAAACATGTGCTCGAACGAGTAGTAACTGACAGACATAACCGGATGGGTGAAAGAATGCGTCCTCAGCTAAGGATCTAGCATGCCTCGAGGAAACTGCCAGAAGTAGTGAAGAAAAGCTAACGACACATGATCATATTATTATATTATTATCAGTTAGAAGAGACGAGCTAATTTTGCAGCCTCAAGAGAAAACTTGACCTGCTCAAAGAATAATCCGAAAATGCAACTGTTCATATATCTGATGATGTAGGTGTCAAAATAGGTGAATCGAAAGGGTCAAAATGGGCAAGTTTTTTATACGAGTTGAAACAAATCAGGTTGGTGTTTGTCACGAAACACTTATATCCAGAAAACTAGCGTGCCAGATATGATTTAAAAGATTATATTTATATCAACAAACTGGACCTGCATGAAGATATTCTTTTAAACCACGATATCTGATTGAAGTTCGTAAAGGTAATGTGAACTGAAAACATACCAATCTTGAAAGTGATCCAAGGGTTGTACCACACTGACGAAGATTATAACATGCATGTTGCCGAGCCAAGGCATCTAGTTCCCTGCATGTCACGAAAAAATAGACGTCATGTTGGATAGGGGGTGACAATGGGTTTGGGTTGAACAGCATGACCAATAGGTTTCCTCAGAGAAGACTTCGAGATTAAAATGATGGATCAAAATATATATGATACAAAAAGGTAAGACATACTATATTATTAATTACCATTGTGTAAAGCCTCTTTCACTGGCTAAAAGAACAGATGTTCCTGATGCACCCTTGTAGAAACCGGAAGATTTTAAACCAAATAATTGTCGTAGCTGCCCCATGAAAACTTCAAAGATCTGGTTGAGTTCCTGTTCACGGTCATTAGCATAGTTACTCGTTAGAATATCATACTGCTGGATATATGAAAACTAAGTTTTATAATTTTCTTTTGATGAATCAAGTGCCAACACTATATTGTAAGTACAAAAGATTTGTTTTTAACCTGGGCAGAAACTTTACACCTGATAGGATGCATGCTATTTTCATTTTCGAAGCAATTAGGAGGATTCAAAACTACCACACCTCCCCATGTCTGCAATATGAAATCATAATGAAATCAAAATTCCTAAAACATATTAGTAAGAAAATAAATATATTGATGTAAAAGGGACAGAAGTTCACTGGAGATATAAAGCCATTTGTGACGGAAATCTCCCCGTTTGGAAGTTGTAACCTGAGTGGGCATTCATTGACAGACGGTATATATCTGGAAATGCAAAGATATACAAATGCACATAAAATTAGACAATTAACACATTTGACTACTTCAAATGTTATAAAAGGCCGTGTGAAAGAAAATATAAAAGTTCTTACGGATCAACCATAAGTCATGTTATTATTTAAGGTTAATGCAAATAATGAATGTATTCTAGCTTCTCGACTTTCTCAAAAATGACAATAAGCACAAGGTGATAATGAGTTAAAGAATATACACCACAAATTGCAAAATCTTGGACCGTCCACCAGCTGCAATGGAGGTATCCAGGTGCCATTCATTGGAATTCACCTATATGAATAAAACAATGTCACTTAAAAGATCATACTTGCACTGTAAATTATACAACACGTGATTGTGAAAGTCTGCTCATGCACACATGCTTAGAATGTGTATTATGAAGCTATAAATAAGACCATCAGGATTTTCTAAAATCAACCAACATAAATTGATAAAACAAATATGGGCACGGGACTGCTAAAGTGTAAAACTAGATGATGTCAAAAACTGGCTTAAATGCAGTTGCCATAGGCCATCTAATATCCATCTGTTACATATTCACTTGGTAAACGGCATCACTAAATAATATAGTTTATTGTGCCATAGGCCATCTAATATCCATGACCTCCAACTTGGAGGCTCCAAGGTCTTTACTGCCAGAGGGATGGGGCCAAGTATTACGAAGCAAAATATTAGTTATTATCTCATGCTTGCTCAAAATCCTATTTTTGATAGAAAATGTAGATATTAGTGTGAAAATGAACTTTAGAGCAAAGGAATAGTTAGCTATTAGTCCTATCAGTGAATTCAACGAATGGATGTGATTGCCACAAAAATAGAAGTAGTAGTAACTAATTACTGTTCAACTTACAAAGAACGGAAGATCTTTGGTGCTAAAGATGTGGCTCTCCTGATCAGCATCCCAGTAAGAATATGAAGATTTTGGAGTATGATACAGAACCTGCATGGGTATAGGTTCATATAAATGCAGAAACATAATTCTTGAAGCGTCGGAAACTTAACAAAATTCCCTCTAAAATCCTCATAGTCAGAATTTGCATATTACCTGGCTTTCCACACTTATGTTCGCTATAGGGCCCAATGCTTGAAGGGTAGGGGCTAGAAGTTTCTCATCTATCTCTCTAAAATCCCTGCCGATAAAATGAAATTATAAAAAAGGGAAGAACCGTATACAAACATTTATTCGAGCAAATTGAAAGTCGGATATGTTGGATAGACAACTTAAGATAAGTAGACCTAGGTATAAAGCTATGTTTTATAGCGGATACATTAACATAAGATAAAGATATAAGAATGTGATGCATATATGTCGGATCAAATAAACAAAAAAAGCAATAAATCTCCATACCAATCATAAATCCAATCACGCGGATCAGCATTCAACAAATTGAAAGAAAGCACAATTTTCCTATCAGCACCAACAGGCATAAACTCCCCTTGAATACTCCCTTCATCTTTCGCGCCACTCACAAATATCTTCACAAAAATCTCCACTACCTGCTCCGCCAGCCCATCCATCTCTGCAACCCTACCTACAATCCAAGCATGTCGATACTTCCCCACCACCGCACTAACCCTCTCCCCACCTCCTTCACCACTATTCACAACTACAACAGTATAACGACTACTCTTTCCCAAAACCGACTCCAAATATTCATCAAAAACCTCATCATTCTTCACCATCCGATAAAAATCGACCTCACTAACAGCTCCACATTTCCACACACCTCCATCTCCCACACACTCATTACCAGAATCTAAACTAACCGATACCGCGTATTTATGTTCACAAGTACCACAAAACGACCTACCGTTATCCATCTCCGACATATAACTACTAATCATAAACCCTAGGTTTTCGACACGTGACTTAACCGAAACACTGTGATCTAAATTAACATAAACTACATGAAATCTACACGGATATAAAAACGGATTTGAATCAATCGCACTCGATAACGAATCGATATCGCGAAACGGAAGCCGCTATCGATAGATCTCAATCGATTTAAGCAACCAAGGCAAACCTGTTAAATTAGTACCACAATTAACTAACAATAATATTTAATCTATACAAGTATAAATGAGTGATTAAGTGTGTATAGAGATATATATATACCTAATAGAAGGGAGAAGAAAACAGTTAGGGTTAGAATGAGACGCTTTAATCCAGGTTTTGTAATTCGCATTGTATTCTGATCGAAATTTGATGAATCTGAGCTGCTAATTTTGGTTTCTTGAGACTGGTAAAAGTCAAACTAGGGGTAGGGGTGTAAACTAGACGAGCCGAGAGCTCGAGCTCGGCTCGTTTAAGTTATATAGAGCTCGAGCTCGGCTCGGACTTGGCTCGTTTAAGTAAAAAATATATTATTATATTATTTTTTATATACATAAAATTGACACTTTTCTATATGTTTATTATATACATTATTATATTTTTATAATCAAAAGCTCATTTAAGCTCGTTAACGTTCGCGAGCTCGTTTATTAAACGATCTTTATGTTATCTTCAAGCTCGACTCGAGTTTTTAACGAGCCAATTTTACATTTTTTTTAAAAGCATTTTTCTAAAAATAAAAATCCCAATATATAATAAGTTTTGGATTTTGCTACGAGGCTAAGTTTAATAACGGTCACTTAATTTAATTTAAATGGTCAAGTAGCCAATTTTACATTTACGGATAACTGTTTTTCTTTTCTTTATTATGCGTATATGAATTTCTTATCCAACTATAAACTCATTAAGCTTTTGTGATTTGAAGTGTGTTTGGAATCTTGTTTGTAAAATATAACGCTTTCGTCCCAAAAATATTTATCAAAGATAAAATTAAAACACCAAATATAATTAATTTTTGTTCAACCTATTATACAACCCCCTCTAACCCAAAATTAGTGTATGGAAACACAAAATGGTCGAAATAAGATAGGTGTAGCTAATGAAGTGTTTTTCGATTAGATTACCAATTTTGTCCCTGCATTAAAGGCGTCGTTTACTTTTAAAGTTTTAAAAGTTGAAAATATTAAAAGACAAAATGAGAAGTTACTACATTTTAACTATTCATATTTTATAAACAAGGCAATAGTTTTCGGGACAAACGTAAATAGAAAGGTTGACAGTTTTTTTTAGACGGAGGAAGTATATTTTACCTTTTAAGTTTCTTTTATTATTACAATTTGAAAAGGACGCAATTATTTTATGACAAATGAAACATGAACAATAATATTATAACGGACTAAGTATTTATCTTTATGTGTGATCGTAAGTATATATCCAAATTTTAAGTGATTTACTTTATATTGTTGGTGATTTCTATATCAAGTAAAATACTATAAAAAGGAATCTTATCAATATAATTATTGATACACATATTGATACACATATGATAATAAGCCCCTTATCCAACATGACGTCTCTTATCCACTGTCACCCCTTATCCAACATGACGTCTCTTTTTTCATGACATGCAGGGAACTAGATGCCTTGGCTCGGCAACATGCATGTTATAATCTTCGTCGGTGTGGTACAACCCTCGGATCACTTTCAAGATTGGTATGTTATCAGTTCATATTACCTTTACAAACTTCAATCAGGTATCTCGGTTTAAAAAAAATATCTTCATGCAGGTCCAGTCATTACCGAGAATGATCATTAAGGATGAGATAGGAAAGCAGGTCAGTTTATAGGGTGCAATATTTACTAGTCATCTTTGTTAATTTAGCTTCGTACATTTGAAATCTTGCATGTCTAGTTTTAATTTTCTATAGCAGATAGAATTGACAATTTAGACCCATTTACTTATGGATGGGATAATCGGGTTATGTTTTATCTCTAACGAGTAAAATCAAAATAATGAGCTTTAAAGGAAATTGGTCATATGGGTTGAACTGGTCGAAAGTATATTTAAAAGTGTATATCAACTCGTATCAAAAAGTTGCCCGTTGTGACCCCTTCGATTCACCTATTTTGACACCTACATCATCAGATATATGAACAATTGCATTTTCGGTTTATTCTTTGAGCAGGTCAAGTTTTCTCTCGAGGCTGCAAAATTAGCTCGGGATAATGCCTCGGCTTCTATCTCGATCCTGATCAACGGCTCCCCATCCTGGAATTCTAGATGAAAAGAGGTCTAAGAAAGGGAGATCCCCTGTCTCCTTTTCTTTTCATCATTGTTGTTGAAGCTCTTCTAGTTGTAACTATGGAAGCAAGTATAAAGGGTATATTTCGTGGCGTCTCTATTAGGATTCATGGTCCAAACATTTCCCTTCTACAATATGCTGATGACGCATTGTTCCTAGGTGAATGGTCCCACACTAATGTAAAGAATCTCATCCGAATCCTTAATTGTTTTCATAAGGCTTCATGACTTAAAGTAAATTTTGGAAAAAGTTTGTTATTTGGCGTGGGTGTGAAGGCAAATGAAGGTGATTGTCTGGCTTCCACATTACATTGTAAGTATAATTCTCTCCCGTTTAACTATCTTGGCTTACTGGTTGGAAGAGATATGACTAAGTGCAAGGCATGGTCGGATGTAACCAATAAACGAATTAACCGTCTATCAGTATGGAAATCTAAGATGTTATCTATTGGGGGTCGCCTCACCTTAACAAAAACGGTTTTAGGGAGCATACCATTGTACTATCTATCTCTAATTCGTGCCCCTAAAAAAGTCATTGATATCTTTGAAAGAATCAGAATACGGTTTTTTTGGGGTTCAAATCAAAAGGCTTAGCATGGTTAAAATGGAAGAATGTTATCGCTCAAAAAGAAAGAGGAGGTTTAAACATCGGAAGCATTGGTGCCAAAAATTTAAGTCTTTTAGGGAAATGGAACTGACGGTTTAAAAATGAAAAAAACGCACTTTGGCGTAGTGTCATTAAACATCTTTATGGTGAAAATGGTGGATTACGTAGTAATTTTGGCTCGGGTTTAAATAAAAATAGGTGTTTGGGATACAATTCTTAGTTGTTTTTCCTCCATAGATGATCTTGGATTTTTTTTTTTCAAACTCCTTTTTTAAACAAGTCGTGAATGGCGAAGATACAATTTTCTGCAAAGAGATGTGGCTTGTTCGTAATTGCCATTTAAAAGATAAATTTCCTCGTTTATATGCTTTGGGAAGAGTCAAGGATTGCACCGTAAAAGATAGAGGTGTTCCGGAAGGGAGTAGCGGTTGGAACTGTTGTTGGGATCGGAGATGTGAGCCTTGAGGTCGTGCACGCTCAGAATTGGAGGAGTTGTCAACTCTGCTTAGGGAGTATGTTGTTTCACAAGGGGGTTGTGATTTTTGGAAATGGGATCCTGATCCGAAAGGTATTTTCTCAGTTAAATTGTTGTCAAATATTATCGATGATAAAACCCTTCCCCCTCTCTATAAGGAGATCAAAACAACTTGGAATAACTGGATTCCTAGGAAAGTTAATGTTTTTATGTGGAGAGTGAAACATGACCGTCTTCCAACATTATCAAATTTGTTTAAGCGAGGCATTTCTAATGAATCTCTTCTAAAAAATACTAGCTTATTTCCGCTATATGCGGAGAATCTTATCATGAAAAATATAACTATAATATATAGAAACCTAGAGAACATTGTGTATCATTAAGAAAATGTATGATAATATGAGTTGTGATTACAAATTTTTGCCGTTTCGTTTATATATGTACCCGTTTTCAGCTTCACCCTTAAATTATATACGTAGATAACTATATCAAATTTAAATATTTAATTATAACATATAAAAACTAAAAAAACATTGTGTGTATGAAAAATCATTAACCATGTAAGACACGTATGTTCTAATTTTATTTAAATATATATTAAAAACATGTTATTAAATATTATGTAGTTTCAATTATACCAATTTGTTTTACCTCAACTACATCTTTTAAATTCGTATTGGTATGAATTAACAAATAATGAATTTTTTTTATGAACTATACGTATGTGGTAACTTCAACTTCACTTTTAATTCGTATTGATATGGGTTTACAAATAAAGTAAATTTAGTTGGTATTGTCTAACTAACAATGTTCTATGGGTTTACAAGAGATGGAAAATTTCGTGTTTGCTAAGAACAAGATAGGATTCATTGATGGAACCATCAAGAAACCAGGGTTTAGGGTTTAGGGTTTAGAGTTTAGGGTTTAGGGTTTAGGGTTTAGGGTTTAGGGTTTAGGGTTTTAGGGTTTAGGGTTTAGGGTTTAGGGTTTAGGGTTTAGGGTTTAGGGTTTAGGGTTTTGGGTCTAGGGTCTAGGGTCTAGGGTCTAGGGTCTAGGGTTTTAGGGTTTTAGGGTTTTAGGGTCTAGGGTCTAGGGTCTAGGGTCTAGGGTCTAGGGTTTAGGGTTTTTTTTTTTTGGGTAAAGGGGACGGTACCCCGACAAAATTTTATTAATAACTCAAAAAATAAGTACAAAACAGGCAGTGGTTATACCCACTGAACCCGAACCTAAATCATGCATCCCCAAAACACACTTTGGGTACAACACTAGAAAAGAAACTAAATGTCTTGCTAGAGTTTTATTACAAATCCAAATAAAAACTAAAGTAAACTCTAAGCTATACTCCTTCACCTGCAAAACAAAACACGGAAAACAAATAAAGTAACTAAGATAAAAAACATTAAGGATATCTTCATTCTTCATATTGAATCTGCTGGGCCAATCTTTAGTCTTCTTCTTGGGCTTGATCTTTACACTTTTGGACTTCTCTAAACATAACTCTTCACTTTGTCTCTTGGGCCAAGACTTTGTCTTCAATCTTTTCTTTATCTTTAAAACTCCAAGCAGCTCCATCCTTTTGGGCTTCACAAGACATAAACCATCCCTTTTCTTAATGGGCCGAAACTTAGATTTTGGCCTCTTTTTAAGCATCACATTCCTGAGCAGCTCCAAGGATAACTTTTTAGTATTCTTTTTGGCTAAAACCACCCAGTAAGGCACTTTAATCCATCCAATGTCAACAAACACCAACACACCAACTATAAATCCCATCCAAAAGACCATCACATTACCCTTACTATGAGCCCAATCTAACATGACATCCAAGTCCCAAATACCAATAGTCCAGTATCTTAAGTTATCATCATTCCTCATATTACTCCTAAGCTTAATACACAACCCAAAACTGCTCCAGCAAACCTTACTCCCACTGTTAATACTACATATATACCATAGTTGACTTTTAAAAGTCAACTGACAGCATAAACTTTCAAGCTTTCCAAACAGAGTACCCAATTTCATCTTTTGCAACCTTCCCACAATAACATATACATTGGATAGGCTGGCAATTATCTCATCAATCAAAAAAGCCAACCCCAAAAACATCCATAAAAGAACAACAATCCCTCTACTGATGTTAAAAACCAAATTACTAAAATGCCCATGAAGTTGACAAATACACTTCAAACCAACATTAAAATGATATAAGGAGAGGCTGACCATTATCTCATCAATAACCTTAGTCAACCCATAACAGCTCCTATCATAACTATCTCCACTGTTTCTGCACACACTTAAATTACCAGAATGCCCCTGTATAAAATATGTGCAAGACAACAGCAAACAACCAAATAAATCCATATGGTATAGGGACAGGCTAACCATTATCTCATCAATAACCATGGTTAACCTAATACATATCCCACCAAAACAAATGTACTGCAGCAGAAACCAATAATGTAAAGAGGAACCATGTAATATCCAGCTCCTAATAAGAGTTAAATTACTAAAAAACCCTTGCCACTTCACATCTTTGATAAACAACAAACCAACCACAACCAAATCCAAAAAATCCCTTTCCTGCAATTCCCCAGCCTTAGTTATAAAACCAGCAACTCCCCACAGAATATTAGAATACAAGCTCAGCAGCACCAAATGCATTTTAATACAAAAAATGCCAATACCCAAATCTCTACAACAATCCTCACTCCTATTACCAAAAAAATTCCAAACCATACCATTAAATACCCAACTCTCATCCATCTTCAATGAACTACAATTATTCATTATAATTATAATCATTTTCCCCCAAATTCCCTGGATTAATATGAAAGTTCCATAACCTGGCAGCCTCCAAAGATTGTTTAGAGGACCTAATCTTCAAACTTACACATTTGAGCCTCACAACCTTTATAATCTGATTACATACCTCCTCCTTGGACCTAGCTTTACCCTGGAAGAGTCTCAAATTCCTCTCTTGCCAAATGGTATAAACTGATGCACCAAGCAGTAATCTCTGCAAAATACTCCAAATGGATTTATTAATAGGAAGGAGCTGCATAAAGGATATGATGCCTTGCCAGCTATCTGGACAGAACTCCAATTTTGCCAAACCCTTTAAATCATTCCAAACAGCTTGAGGGAATTCACAACCAAAGAACAAGTGATCATGGGAATCCACTTGCTCTTTACAAAAAGCACAAAGCATATTAGCATTCCTATATTCAAAGAACATTCTATCTTGAGTTTTGAGCCTCTCATTAATTGCTAACCACAGTATAAAAGAATGTCTTGGCACACACTGAGAATACCAAACTAACTTATACCAACCCACAGCAGGACAGTCTTCAATAAGGTCATTCCAAGCAATCTTCACAGTAAAATTACCAAGCTTTCCCTCCCTTGTCTTCCACAAAACTCTATCAATCCTATCCTTTATCAAAAGAGGGGGAGGAATATTGAAAAGAATAGGGAATCTGTCAGCCCACTCATCAGGCCACATCCATTCACCTCTAACAACAACATCAGCAACCTTAGCATTAAAATCAAAGTCACTTTCATAAATGTCTCTTCTAGAAACAATACAATCAAAGTCACTTTCATTAGGAGACCAATGATCATACCAAGCAGTTGTATTTCTACCATCCCCCAATCTGTGAACAATATTATTTCTAACATCATCCCTACAATGAAGAATCTTCCTCCAAGACCAACAAGAATCTTTCATAATAGGAATATCCCACAAATTTCTTTCATTACCCCTTCTATCCATAAGTTTATACATATACACCCAATTCACCCATAAAGATTTTTTCTTACTAACCAAATTCCAGATGTGTTTAACCATTAAAGCCTTATTCCAAGACTTCAAAGCTTTAATACCAAGACCCCCCTGATTTTTAGGCTTGCAAACATCAACCCAATTCATTTTAGCATGGCCATTAATTAATTTACCATGACTCCATAGAAAACCCCTCATGAGACTTTCAATTTCATTAGAGACAGCAATAGGTAATAAGAAAACAGAAGACCAGTAAACTTGGAGGGAACTAATGACAGAATTTATAAGTTGGAGCCTACCAGCAAAAGACAATGATTTATTTCTCCAATCAATCAATCTTTTCTTCACTTTGTCAATCAGGCTGGAACAATCATATATTTGCAATCTAGAAGAAATAAGGGGAACACCTAAATACTTCACAGGGAATTTACTAACTTTGAAAGGCATTAAATTCAAAATATCAGCCATCCCATCTTCAGAAACATTACCAAAGAAACTCTGGCTCTTCTCCATGCTAGGAATTAAACCAGACACACCAGAAAATTCATCCAAAGCATTTTTAAGAGTGGAAACAGAATAAGCATCAGCATGACAGAAAATGAGCAAGTCATCAGCAAAACATAGATGTGTTAACTTTGCTTTCTCACACTTCCAATGGTATTTAAACTTCCCATCATTAACTGTATTCCTCTTGATCATTAAAGTAAGAACTTCCATCACTAAAGTAAATAGATAAGGGGACAATGGATCACCTTGTCTTAAACCCCTATTTCCTTTAAAAAACCCTTTCAAGTCTCCATTCACACTAACACAAAAAGAAGTAGAAGATATGCATGCCATAATCCAGTTACACATTTTCAAAGGAAAACCAAATAAAACCAAGCTGTTTTCCAAAAACCCCCATTCAACAGTGTCATAGGCTTTCTGTATATCAATCTTAAATGCCACTTTGCCTGGACCTCTGTCTCTATGATAATTATGCATCAATTCTTGAGTGAGAAGAATATTATCACTTATTTTCCTAGTAGGGATAAAGGCACTCTGACAATCATCAACAAGGCCATTTAGCACACTCTTAATTCTGTTTGAAAGAACTTTACTAATGCACTTATAAATGACATTACAACACGAAATGGGCCTAAAATCAGAGACTTTTTCAGGAGTATTAACTTTAGGAACTAAAGCAATAATAGTAGCATTCACCTCCTTTAACAATTTACCATTTTTAAAAAAATCTCTAATAGCTAAACAAACCTCTTCTCCAATAATATTCCAAGCAGCTTTGAAAAATCCAGCAGAGTATCCATCAGGACCAGGGGCTTTTCCATTATCAATATCAAACATGGCAGCTTTTATTTCTTCATCAGAGATTGGTCTAATCATAGCATCAGCATCAATTTTGGAGACTTTATTTATGAATAAACCATTAGGATCAACAATGGGCTTAACTTGTTTACAACTGCCCAACACATTCTCAAAATGAGTGACAAACTGATCTCCCACTTGGTTACCAAAATGTCTAACCCCACACATATCAACAATTGATTCCACCCTATGCTTGTTTAATCTTTCTTTCACCACATTATGAAAATACTTAGTATTTGAATCACCCTCATTAAGCCACTCCACCTTAGCTTTTTGTTTTAAAAAAAGCTCCAAATCCTCAACAGCAGAGTTATAAGAATTAGTATACACCATTTCTTCAAATCTTAACTCCTTGCAACTAGGATTCAACACCATATCTGTCTGAACCTTTTCCAATTCAGATTTCAACTTTCGAACTTTATTAAACAAATTACCCTGTTCAAAACCCAGCTTCCTTAAAGGCTTTTTCAACCTTTTTAACTTTGTAACTTCAGCAAACATAGAATACCCATCCACCTTTTCTTTCCAAACATTATCAACAATAGGAAGAAAATTCTTCTTTCTACTAAGATAATCAGCAAATTTAAAAGGTCTAGGCTTAGCCCTTTCTAATTCAGGAATGATTAAAACAGCTGGAGAATGGTCAGATTTAACAAAAGGAAGAAAAATGGCATTTGCATTAGGGAATTTTTCAATAAAATTACAATTTGACATAATTCTATCCAATTTCCTAAGCAACCCATCATTTGTATTAGGACTCTTCTTCCAGGTAAATTGCAATCCAGAACTACAGACATCATCAACCTCTATATTGTGAATACACTCTCTAAATTCAGCCATTGTTCTAGTGACAACTGAAGACCCAACAGAACTTTCAGAAACATCAAGTGTAGCATTGAAATCACCCAAAATAATCCAAGGATCCTTCTTAACTGACTTTTTATGAACTTCCAGTTGCTCCCAAAGGGGTCTTCTAGGCACCATTCTATGCTGGGCATAAACAAAAGAACAAAAAAATCCATCTTTCCCAGAAACTGGTTCTATAAAGCAATGCAAAACCTGGGCATGTTGGTGAATAACCATAAGATTCACAGAGTTTGGATCCCATCCAACTACAATTCTGGTACCACCATCTGAAATATCATGATTAGATACCCATCTCCAAGAACCAAAAACAGCATTACATACTCTACTAAGATTATTTCTATATAAATGAGTTTCCAACAGCCCACACACACTAATACCTTGATCTCTAATTAAATCAACAACTTGCTTTTGGTTAGAAGTCTTATTAAGACCTCTAACATTCCATACTCCAATTTTTAATAACATTTAAATGGATTTAGAGGAAGAGGGATCAACATTCTGTTGAACCTCCATATTAACATCATCTCCCATACAAACTGCCATTCCATTCTTTTCAGACTCAACATCATCCTCATCAAACCTTGCATCCAAACCATTAGCAGCAGCATTCATTTTAAAATAATTAATTTGATCCTCACTCCAGCTTTCTCTCTCAACATTATTAGGATACTTTTGTAATCTGAAAAATTCATCTATAACCCCTTTCTCAGACTCATAAATTAGATTATCCACATCCTAACTATCCTCCTCTTCATCTTCATTCTCCAAACCTTCAAATTTATTAGACACAGGTATAGCCTCACACATAATCTCTATCCCTTTTCCTTTCTCCTTTAAAGCCTCCCTACTATTGTTAATAGCTAAAACTGTTTGCCTAAACTGCTTACTTCTATCCATTTTCTGATGCACATGAACATTAGGCACAACAGATTTAGCTGAAACATTAACATTGCTATCACCTTGCTTACTAGAGTCATTAACATTGGAATGTTTTATACCATAAGCTCTATTATATTGCTGACTACCATATTGTTGTCTCCCTCCCTTACCAATTCCTTTAAAATTGCCATTCCTCTGCTGATAAGACTGGTTCATGTTAAACTCCCCACTTTTATCTTGGACCTGCTCATTCATTCTAGTGTATCCAAAGTTACTACCTCTAGTTCCATGCCTATAGTCTTGTTTAAAATTAGAATTACCCCCTGCCACATTATTACTTTTAATAACTTTATTGTTCCTGCCCACCTCCATAAAGCCCTCTAAGTCTGCACCCAAATCACCCCCATTATCATAACCAGCCCCATGAATCTTAATAGCCTCTTTTAACACCTTAGTAGCTTCTTCAACCTTAGTAAGAGGTCTAGTTTTACACAGCTTGTAAGAATGCCCAAATACCTTGCAAAATGTACACACAGGAGGCTTCCATTGGTAACTAATATTTAGCTTACCATTTCTAGCAGGAAAACCACCAATTGCAGGATAAGAAAACTCCACTTCTTTGGGAAGTTCTTCATCTGCAGTAATCTCCACCAAAACTCTAGCATACCCTAGCCTTCCAGAATTATTCATACATCTTTCCCTAGTGATTTTATCCATAAAAAGAGGCCTACCCACACTACTCATCAATTTACTAATCCCATTAGCATTCCATAATTCCAAAGGTAAATTATGCAAACATACCCATATTGGGATTTTTTCTGGCTCTATTTTCTGCAACCAAACTCCAGGCTGCCACTGGTTAAGGATAAAAGGAACATTTTCAACTAGCCAAGGGCCATTTTCCAGAACAGCCTGCATACCTTCTTCACTTTTAAATTTGCATAGATAAAATCCAGCTGCTGTTTTGGTAACCTCCCTAAAATCAAATCCTCTCCACATTCTCCTCAGGTTAGAGTTAACCACCTGATAATCCATAGAAGTTCCTATGAAGTATCCAAACAACTGTAAAGAATACACACTTCCAGCCTTTTTAATCTCATCAACAGAAAACTGCACTATCTTTTTTCCATCAGGAAGCTTAACAGGTGGGATAAAATCAAGCTTGGTATCAACAGATTCATTAGACTTTTTCAACATTTCAGCAAAAGAAACCCTATCATTTGATTTAGTGCCCCAAACATTAGGAGGATGATCAGCCTTAGCTTCAACAAAGGCCTCCTTAGAAATGAAAGAAGCCTTAAAACAACCATGAGAATCAAACCGAAAAACAGAATCTACAAAAGTGTTATCAGCCTTTCCAAAAATAAATTCCCCCTTATCCCCACAAATACCATCATCAACAACTGGTAATCCCTCACCTGAACAATCCATACCCTGTACTTCAATACCACAATTAACCCCATCCTCATCTTTTTAGAACAATTATCCATAGATTCCTTAAACACCTTCACAGCATCATCAATGGAAGGTATTGGAACATCAATAAGTTTTCCAGCAAAAACTTCAGAAACAGACTCCATAACTACTTCACTACCATTTTGACCTTCTTCAATAGTTACAGGATTAATCATTGCCAAACTATCTCTTCCCTTCTTCTTACGACGAGATAATTCAGGAGATAACAATTTTTTAGTCAAATTAGAGCCACCAACCTTAGCCGATTTAGAGGAATTTTTCCGAGTAGACACTTTCCTCTTTTGAGATAAACTTGAGACATCATATTTCGAAGCTACTTGTTGTCTTCTAAGAGCTCGAGCTTGTTTAGGAGTCAAATTACCATCTAATTTTCCTCCAGAATCTAAACCAGAAGGTGGAGTCGAAAACACTTCCAGCTCAGGGATTTTACTAGAATCTGGAGGACGATCAGGAGGAGACTTTATTTCTTGTGATGGATTCATGCTACTCAGCGAGAAAACAAGGAAAAGAGACAAACAAGAGAAAAAATAGGAAATCAGACAAGCCGCCAAGAATTTCGCCCAGAGAGAGATTTTTAGAAAGAGAAAGTTAGAGAGAGAAAAAATTCAAGCAAATGAAAATCCATAGGGTTTAGGGTTTAGGGTTTAGGGTTTAGGGTTTTAGGGTTTTAGGGTTTTAGGGTTTAGGGTTTGGGGTTTGGGGTTTGGGGTTTGGGGTTTGGGGTTTAGGGTTTGGGGTTTAGGGTTTAGGGTTTAGGGTTTAGGGTTTTTTTTTTTTTTGGGTAAAAGGGACGGTACCCCGGCAAAGTATTATAACACTAAAAAATAATTACAAGTTTAGAATGGGCATACCCAAGCTACCTATGTCTTCCCAAAACATGCTTTGGGAAAACCAACAAAAACGATAAAATACTATATTTACAAAGCTTAATATTCAAACTTAACCAAAAAACACTATAGGAATTCAAGAACATAATAGCTAAAGTAAAAATCAAACTACTAATACTATTGTTATCCTTCTTGTGACGGGATTCATATAATCTGCATTCAAAACAATCTTCACTCAGGCCCAATACTAAACTATGTTTCTGGATTTGGCCCTCAATATCACCTTTATTGGGCTTTAAGAGAAACAGCCCATTATCTTTCCCAAACAAGCAGTAGTAATCAGTTAGGCATTTCCACTTGTTAATACTTCTCCATTTGTGACAATATTCATCCATTACAATTACTCCATTTGCATTGTTCCAACAATAGTATAGAAATTCCAAACCTTTACTAACAACATTACAACTGATCCAAGCTTCAAGAATCACATCAATAACCTTCCCATTGTTAGAACATTGAAAATCATCAAACTTGCAACTGCTCCCATATTCACAATCAGAACTTACACCATTACTTCCACTTATGCCAATGTTAACCAATACAAGCTTCAAACATTTCCAATCTTCCAAAACATTACAAGACCAGCTAATAAAGACCATAACAATTTGTATATTATAAAAAATCATTTTATTACACAATTGTTGAATGTTGACTCTATAGTAGCCTAACTCAAACCATGGTCTCTTAGACACCTGCAACCCCTTCATATTGTAAAAGATTCTTCTCCTCCATCTTTTGACAGGAAGCCTCCACCATGGTTTAGTTATCTCACTATTCAAACAAAAATACCAAGGCTCAAAGTACACACTTCTAATTGGAAAATGGTTTAAAATAAAAGACTCCAACCTTATTCCTCCAATTGGGTTTCTAGTTATGCAAAACTCCTGCACCTGAAAACAAAACACCAGCCTAAACATGAGACAGTCTTGGGTAACATTGAAAGGAGACTCATAAACTGTGACACAAAAAACCAGCAAGCAAACAAGACTGTTATCCCAAGACTTACTCTCTACCCTTCTCCCCCTTATTTCCACAACCATTCCCATCCCAATTCCTACCTCACTTCTACACTCTTCTCTCAGAATAGAAAACAAAAGATGATTCCAAGCAAGCCTCACACATTGAATTTTTCTCCCAGCTTCCACCCATATCCCAACCATCCCAACACTCAATATTTGGTGGCTACCTACTCTCACATAAATCCATATAGTGTACCTGCAAAAAAACCATATAACAGACCACAACTGACTCAACTTGTAATAGTTAACACCCATATTATGCATCATACAATTCTGAAGATTCAACTTAATGTAGGGAGAACTACTACTTCTCTCCCTTACCAGAATTTTCAACAAAATATGGCTTAACTCATTACCCAAATGAAAAAATAGGGGATCAAAGACTGTAAATGGAAGGTATGTATAAACAGAAGCAAGACCCTTCCTTATAACTCCAAAAGATTGTTTCAAAGTGTTTATCCCAAACAAAATCCTATCCACCTCTAAACTTAGACTATGGGTACTTTCATTAAAATGAACAAAAACAAGCTTAAAGACATTGACAAACAGCAAAAGAATAGCAATATTGAAAATACCCTCTACCCATCTCCCCCTTATAACTCCATTCCCATATCCCAAGTTCCTATCCTCACCACTACTCACAACACTCATAGAATAAGAAGCAAATCTCTCCATCACACCCTTATCCCCCCTTATTAAACCAATCCCAACTCTCATTTTTATGTGGCTACCTAGCAAACAATATCCAAAAAGCTGAAACTCCCATTCCTTATAAACAGCCCTGCACACAATAGAAACAAAACATGTAGCTTTCCAATCCCATACCAACCCACTGTTAGCATCATTTGAGACACCATTCATAAAAGTTTTTAGAACATTTTTGCTATAAAGGATATGTAATTGTATGATAAAGATTGAAAAGTATTTAAAATACAATTCTCTTTTATTGTACATTCCTATATAACAGTTACCACTAAACTGGCCAATAACTTCTTCAAAAATATCCCACACCAACCTCCCACCCTTTGAGAAATATTTATTCATCATTAAAAATTTTTAAACAAGTTATCCACATTTGGACCCTTATTCAAATGAAAATTCCAGATTTCAGCAGCCTCTTCAGATTGCTTGGACACAAGAATTTTTAAACCCAAAAGCTTAAGTCTAACTGTGTTTTTAATGATCTTACATAGATCATCAACAGTTCTTTCTTTATTTTGAAAAATTCTTAAGTTCCTTTCTTGCCAAACAAAATATACCATAGCACCTAAGACCAATCTTTGTATCACACTCCAAATTGATTTATTAATAGGAATTGATTGCATGAATTCAATAAGGATGTGCCAACTATTAGGTGCATGATTCAATCTAGCCATTTCCTTTAAATTCTTCCAAACTTGCCTAGGATACTCACATTCAAAGAATAAATGGGAATGTGTATCAGGCTGTTCATGGCAAGAAATACATTTCAAGTCCTTTTGTGATTCCCAAACTCCAATTTTATCATGTGTTTTAAGTTTTTCTTTTATGGCAAGCCACACAAAAAAGGAGTGTCTAGGAATACACTGCGAAAACCAAACAATTTTAAACCATTTCACCACCTCCTGTTCCTCTCTAAAATCTAACCAAGCAGTTTTAATTGAAAAATTGTCAAGCTTTCCCTGATTAGATTTCCACAAAATTATATCCATCCTACCATCAATGAGAACAGGAGGAGGTGTATTAAACAAAAAAGCACATTTTAAATCAATCCCACCATACTCAAAGAATAATCTGTCCTGAGTTTTAAGCTTTCCAACAATAGCTAACCACAAAACAAAAGCATGTCTAGGGATGCATTGAGAAAACCAAACTAACCTGTACCAATCAACTTTAGGATGATCATCTATCAAATCATTCCAAGCAGCTTTAACAGAGAACAAAATCAGCTTTCCATCTTTAGTCTTCCATAACACTTTATCATTTCTGTCTGCAATCAATAAAGGAGGGGGAGTATCAAATAGAATAGGGAATCTTGCTCTCCATTCTTCAGGCCATCCCCATTCAGAATTAACAACAACATCAGCCACAGTAGAATATAAAGAAAAATGACTTTCATAAATGTCCCTCCTAGTAATAAAATCACATAAAGGACCATCAGGAAACCATTTGTCATACCAAACTGAAGTACTTTTACCATTTCCAAGCCTACAAACAATGTGCTCCCTAATATCAGGTCTGCAATGCATGATCTTTCTCCAGGACCAGCAAGAATCTTTCATTATAGGCAAATCCCAAAAATTTCTCAAATTTCCTCTTCTATCAGTTAACTTGTAAGCATTAACCCATTTAACCCATAAGGAATCTTTCTTATTAACAATATTCCAAGCATGCTTAGACATAAGAGCAATATTCCATGTATTTAAACCTTTTATCCCCAAACCTCCTTGATTTTTTGGCTTGCAAACATCAAACCAATTAACTTTAGCTTGCCCTCTTTTTAAAACTCCATGACTCCATAGAAAACCTCTCATAAGTTTTTCTATTTCATTTGTTATAGCAACTGGCAAGACAAACACAGAGGCCCAATAAATCTGCATAGAGCTAATAACAGAATTTAACAATTGCAATCTGCCAGCAAAGGAGAGAGATTTATTCCTCCAATCCAATAATCTCTTTCTCACTTTATCAATTAAAGGAGTACAATGGTATAATTGTAATCTTGAAGAAATTAAAGGCACTCCTAGATACCTGACAGCCAATTTTCCCACCTTGAACGGCATAATATTCTGAATAGAAGCAGCAACTTCAACATCAACATTCCCAAAGAAACTAGTACTTTTCTCTAAGCTTGGAATCAAACCAGAAACTTTAGAGAATTCATCAAGAGACTGCTTTAAAACATTAACAGAATGCACATCAGCATTGCAAAATAAAACCAAGTCATCAGCAAAACATAAGTGAGTGAGCTTAGTTTTGTCACATCTCCAATGATATTTAAAAGAACTATCATTAATGGTTTTCCTTTTGATCATTAAGGTTAACACCTCCATAACAAGTGTAAAAAGATAAGGGGACAAAGGATCACCCTGTCTGAGCCCCCTTTTTCCAGCAAAATAGCCTTTCAATTCTCCATTGATGCTAACACAAAAAGATGTGGAGCTGATACAATTCATAATCCAATTACACATTTGAGAAGGAAACCCAAACCAAAACAAGCTACTTTTCAAAAATTCCCATTCAACAGAATCATATGCCTTCTGTATGTCAATCTTAAAAGCCACTTTAGCAGGACCTCTATCTCTATGGTAGTTCCTCATCAATTCTTGAGTAAGCAAAATGTTGTCACTAATTTGCCTATTAGGAATGAAAGCACTTTGACACTCATCAACAATACAATTTAGAGAATCCTTCAATCTATTAGCTAGGACTTTGCTAATGCACTTATAGATAACATTACAACAAGATATTGGCCTAAAGTCTGAAACATTCTCAGGGGTATGAGACTTAGGCACTAATGCAATGATAGTAGAATTAATCTCCTTTAAAAGCTTACCATTCCTAAAAAAATCTTTCACAGCTTTACAAACAGAATCTCCAACAATACTCCATGAAGATTTAAAGAAACTGGAAGAAAAACCATCAGGCCCAGGAGCTTTTTCATCACAAATACTAAACATGGCAAGCTTTATTTCGTCATTAGTCACCATCTTGACCATAGAATCAGCAGCATTTTGAGGAAGCTTATTAACAAAAAGGCCAACAGGGTCATCAATAGGATTAACTATATTGCACTTACCCAACACATTCTGAAAATGATTAACAAACTGGTTCCCAACTTGATCACCAAAAAATCTGTTCCCATCCATGTCAACAACAGATTCAATTCTATTTTTATTCAACCTCCCCTTCACAACTTTATGAAAATATTTAGTATTAGAATCACCCTCTGCCAACCAATCAACCTTAGCCTTTTGTTTGAGAAACAATTCTAAATCCTCCACAGCATCTTTGTAAGCATTTAAATAGACATTTTCCTCAAACCTCAATTCCTTACAATGAGGATTAGCCACCATATCAGTTTGCACTTTATCTAACTCCAATTTCAGCTTCTTGACTTTTAAAAACAAATTACCTTGATTCCACAACAACTTTCTCAAAGGCTTTTTTAGCATTTTAAGTTTAGAAACAACTTCAAACATGCTATGCCCATCAATCTTATGATCCCATACATCTTTGACAATAGGAATAAACTCCTTCTTCTTACACAAGAAACTTGCAAATTTGAAAGGTCTAGGCTTAGACCTATTCAATTCAGGGATTTGAATTACAACAGGGGAATGATCAGAAGTAACAAATGGAAGAAAAAGAGCATTAGCAGCTGGAAACTTTTCAATAAAATGACTATTAGCCATAACTCTATCAAGTTTCCTAAGAAGCCCATTTACAGAATTTGGGCTTTTCTTCCATGTATATTTCAGCCCAGACATACAAATATCATCAATTTCAACAGAATGAATACAATCCCTGAATTCAGCCATACTATTTGTAATAACAGATGATCCAATGGAGCTTTCAGACACATCAATAGTTGCATTAAAGTCACCTAACAGGACCCAAGGACTATTCTTAACAGATGCTTTAACAGAAACCAATTGTTCCCACAACATTCTTCTAGGAACCATACGATGATGAGCATAGATGAAAGAGCAAAAGAATCCATCAGCACCATTTATTGGCTCAACAAAACAATGAATCATTTGAGCATGCTGATGAATAACCATAATATTAACAATATTAGAATCCCAGCCAATCACAATTCTAGTACCACCAATAGACACATCATGATTAGAAATCCATTTCCAACTACCAAAAATAAAGTTACAAACTCTATTTAGATTATTTTTATACAAATGAGTTTCTAGTAAAGAACACACACTAATATTACCATCTCTAATTAAATCAATAACTTGGGTTTGATTAGCAATCTTATTCAGACCCCTAACATTCCAGGCTGCCATGTTTAATAACATTTAAATGGATTTGGAGGAAGAAGGACAAACACACTGTTGAACCTCCATGTTATCATCATTTCCCATGAAACCAGCCATACCATTCTTTTCAGACTCCACATCTTCATTATCAAAATTAGGATCCATTCCATGAGAAGCAGCATTTAGAACAAAATAATCATGCTGTTCTTTGCTCCATCCTCCCTTATCAACAATAGAAGGATTTCTTTTTTGATTAAAGAAACCATCAACAACAGTCTTCTCAGACTCATATATTAAGTTTTCCACATCCCAACTGTCAACATCATCATCAAGATTATTTAACCCCTCAAAAGGATTCATTATGGGAACAACATTACTCCTAACCTCAACACCTTTACCCTTCAGCTGCTGATTACTTCTATTATCACTAACAATCACATAAGCTTTTTGATTATTCACCTTATTACTACCTCCAGAAAACTTGTTACTAACAATACCATCTTCAATCTTCTTTCCAGCAGAGTCAACTCTAAAATAACTACCATTTGAATAATCATATCTCAACTGCCCCCCTTTCAATCTATCAAGACCATTACCCCTAGACTGATTTATACCAACAAAAGAATTACCTGTACCATTACCTTTACCACCACCCCTGCTATTATTTCCAGCAAATCTACCATTCTGATTCTTGACCACTCTATTGTTCTTTCCCACAATTATAAAACCATCAGCATCAACCTTATCATTAGTCACAACAACAGCAGCATTACTTTGAACATTCAGAGCCTCTTTAAAAGCTTTAGTAGCCATCTCATCTTCAGTTAGAGGCCTAGCCTTGCACAATTTATGTGAATGCCCAAACACCTTACAAAAAGTACAAACTGATGGCTTCCATTGATAACTAACTTTCAAAGAACCATTTCTAGGGGGAAAAGACCCAATAGCTGGATAAGAGAACTCCACTTCATAAGGCAAAACATCTTCAGCATCAATCTCAACCAAGACCCTAGCATACCCCATTCTACCAACATTACTCAAACACCTTTCTTTAGTAACCTTGTCCATAATCAGAGGCCTACCAATACTGCTCAAAAGCTCCATTAGCATTCCATAGCTCAACAGGGAGATTATGAACACACACCCAAATAGGTATCTTACTAGGCTCAATTTTCTCTAACCACACTCCAGGCTGCCACTGATTAAGTAAAAAAGGAACATTCTCAATCAGCCATGGCCCATTTTCCAACACTGCCTGCATCCCTTCTTCACTCTTAAATTTACAGAAATAGAACCCAGCAGCTGTTTTGATAACTTCTTTGAAATCATACCCCTTCCACATTCTCTTCAGGTTTGCATTCACAACTTGATAATCCATTGATGTTCCAATGAAATAACCATATAATTGTAAAGCAAAAGCACCACTGGCCTGCTTAATTTCATCCACAGTAAATTGTACAACCTTCTTACCATTAGGAAGTGTAACAGGGGGGATAAATTCCAGCTTTGTATTAACTGTCTCATTATCCCTTTTAATCATTTCAGCAAAAGAGATTCGAGCAGGGGCCTTATTGATCCAAACATTTGACACAGGGGCAGAAGAATCATTCACCTTCTCACCAAAATTGGCCTTAAAACATCCATTAACATCAACATACCCATACAACTGTAAAGCAAAAGCACCTCCAGCTTGTTTAATTTCTTCAACAGTGAACTGCACAATCTTCTTACCATTAGGGAGCTTAGCAGGAGGAATAAATTCCAACTTAGTATTACTAGCCTCACTATCCCTTTTAATCATGTCAGCAAAAGAAACACGAGCAGGAGGCTTATTAACCCAAACATTAGATGGAGGAATACCTTCACCATTAAACTTCCCACCAAAATTAGCTTTAAAACAGCCATTAGCATCAACATGAAGAGAAAAATCCTCAGATAAGCTAACATTCTTACCAAACTGAAATATATTATTCCCCTGCAATTCATTATTATCACCCAAATTATCTTCCCTACCAGAAGCACCCTGTTCCACCATGTTATTCTCACTGGAATTAGCAACTACAGTAGGATAGAACTCCATACTATCCTTAAACACTTTAACAGCTTCCTCAACTGAAGGAATTTGAAAATTCAGTGGAGCTGAATTAATACCAACCTCATTATCTTCCAGGACTGAATCATCATTACCCCCATTAATAGAATCCTTTACTGCTCTTGGAGAACGCCCACGTCCCTTTTTCTTACGCCTTGCCAATTCAGGAGTAATAATTCGTTTAGATAGCACACCAACAGATTTTGACTTGGCCGATTTTCTAATAGCTAATTTTCGTTTCTGAGCTTGATTCAATGAATCCATAGTTAACATCTGCTGCCTTCTCAACACTCTAGTTTGCTTGGGAGTTAAACGAGCTACAGGAGGTAGCTCAGCTGACTGAACCATTTGGGGAGGAGTATGAAACATATCACAATCAGGGGTGGTATTAAAATCAGGAGGACGATCCGATGAATTCAATGTTATTGATGATGGATTCATGCTACAATCAAGAAAACTGAAGAAGAAGACAAGGATTGATATTAGGATTTCCAGACAAACAACGTCAAAATCGCTAACAGAGAGAAAAGAGGTAGAGAGAGAAAGTTAGAGAGAGAAAATTTTCAAGCAAATGAAAATCCATAGGGTTTAGGGTTTAGGGTTTAGGGTTTAGGGTTTTTTTTTTTTTTTTTTTTTTTTTTTTTGGGTAAAGGGGACGGTACCCCGGCAAAATTTTATTAAAACTTAAAACATATAAAACTCAAGCAATGGTTATACCCATTGAACTTGAAAGTACATTTTGCATCCCCAAAACACACTTCGGGAAAAGAACTAAAAGAGAAACTAAATGTCTAACTAAAGTTCTAAAACAAAACCAAACATATGAAACAATAAACTCTAATCTAATCGAAACAACCTGCAAAAAAGAACCACACAAATTCATAAAACAATAGTAATAAAAAATATAAAGGATATCATCTTCACAAATCCTGAATCTGCTGGGCTGCACCATATGCTTCAATTTGGGCTTGGACTTCAGATTAAAAGGCTGCTCCCTACATATCTTCTTTGATCCATGATACCAAAAATTGGGCTTCAATATGGGCTTAAGAACGACTTTCTGCTGGATCATCCAACCAAAGTCTTCAAACTGACTATTACCCAAATTTAAAACCCAATGTCTCTTAAACCAACAAACATCAAAATCCAGCTTCCATAATTCCATAAAGCAGACACCAAAAACTTCAAAACCCGCCAAATCACAATACCTCTTCAAAAACCAAATACCTTTGAACCAATCTTCAGAAGAAAATTTCCTTCTCCTCTGAATATAATTCAAACCTCCCACTTCCAAGTACCAGTCACACAATACAATAAAACAACATAATCTCCTCCAGCCTCCCAAAAAACAATTAGCATACATTTGACTTAAAAAAGTCAAAATGCAGCTATAAACTTTAAGCATACCATCAAAACAATTAGACCTCAAATTTAGTAACCAACAGATTTCAAAATGGGTTAAGGATAGGCTAACCATTGTCTCATCAATCAAATTGGCTATCCCCAAAACCATCCAACCATTCAAACCAAAAGAATTACCACTGCTATATTGGAAATTACCAATCTGCCCCTGCCAAAGATTATAGTTTAAATAAAACCATCTATTCCAATAGGAAAGGCCTAAACTTCTCTCATCAAAATGCTTTTTAGACCCCATTAAACAGAATAATCCTTCTCCCTAACTTCATCTTTATCCAAATGTAAATTCCATATAGCAGAAGCTTCATGTGATTGTTTTGAAGGTCTAATTCTAAGACTTAAACATCTAAGTCTAACAACTTGCATAATTTGCTTACATACCTCAGCCTTTGACCTTGCTTTAGATTGGAACAATCTTAAATTTCTCTCATGCCATATAGTATATACTGTAGCACCCAAAAGCAATCTTTGTAGGACACTCCAAATTGATTTGTTTATAGGAGCATTTTGCATATAATGAACAATATCCTGCCAGCTGCTAGGACAATATTCAAGTCTTACCATGCATTTGAGCTCTTCCCAAACAGAATAACAGAACTCACACTCAAAAAACAAGTGCTCATGAGAATCCTTCTGTGCTCTACAGAAAGCACATTTTAAATCCATTCCATCATAATCAAAGAACACTCTATCTTGAGTTTTAAGCTTCTCATTAATAGCAAGCCATAGCACAAAAGAATGTCTAGGGATGCATTGAGAGAACCATACCAGCTTATACCACTTGACCTTAGGATGCTCTTTAATCAAATCCTTCCAAGCAGTATTTACAGTGAAAACATCCAACTTCCCATCCTTTGATTTCCATAAAACTTTATCTTCTCTATCAGCTATCAGCAATGGTGGGGGAGTATCAAACAGTTGGGGAAATCTTTCTTTCCATTCAGTAGGCCATACCCATTCCCCATTAACAACAACATCAGCCACAGAAGAACTCAAAGAAAAAATGCTTTCATAGATATCTCTTCTGGAAATTAAATCACATAGAGGACCATTTGGGAACCAGTTATCATACCAAGCTGAAATATTCTTTCCATTCCCAATTCTGCAAACAATATGATTCCTAACTTTTTTCCTGCAATACAAAATTTTTCTCCAAGACCAACAAGAGTCCTTCATGACTGGCAAATCCCAAATATTTCTCATGTTACCTCTCCTATCTGTCAGTTTATAAGTATTCACCCATTTCACCCATAGGGAATCCTTCCTATTTGCAATATTCCATAAATGTTTAGTCATAAGAGCTTTATTCCAGGACTTGAGTGCTTTAATTCCCAAACCACCCTGAGACTTTGGTTTACAAACATCAATCCAGTTAACCTTAGCTTGACCTCTTTTAAGAATCCCATGACTCCATAAGAAACCTCTCATGAGTTTCTCAATTTCTTCAGTTATGGCAGTGGGTAAAATAAAAACAGATGACCAATAAATCTGAATGGAGCTAACAACTGAATTCAGCAATTGCAATCTGCCAGCAAAAGATAGTGATTTATTTTTCCAGTCCAGCAGCCTTTTTTTAACTTTGTCAACCAAAGGGGTACAATGGTAAAGTTGCAGTCTAGAAGAGATTAAAGGAACACCCAGGTACTTAACTGCCAAATTGCCTACCTTAAATGGCATTATATCAATAATAGAAGCACAAATATCATCCTTCACATTTCCAAAGAAGCTAGTGCTCTTCTCCAAACTAGGAAGCAGCCCAGAAACATTAGAAAATTCATCAAGAGCATGCTTTAGAACAGAAACAGAATGAGCATCAGCATTGCAAAACAAAACCAAGTCATCAGCAAAACATAGGTGTGTAAGCCTCATCTTTTCACACTTCCAGTGGTATTTAAAAGATTTATCAGAAACTGTCTTCCTCTTGATCATTAGAGTCAATACTTCCATGACAAGAGTGAATAGATAAGGTGATAGGGGATCACCTTGCCTAAGCCCCCTTTTTCCAGGAAAGTATCCCTTCAATTCACCATTTATGCTAACACAAAAAGAAGTGGAGCTAATACAACTCATAATCCAACTGCACATTTGGGGAGGAAACCCAAACCAATATAGACTGCTTTTCAAAAAATCCCACTCCACAGTATCATAAGCCTTTTGTATATCAATCTTAAATGCAACTTTTGAAGGACCCCTGTCTCTGTGATAGTTTCTCATCAGTTCCTGGGTGAGCAAAATATTGTCACTTATTTGCCTCCCAGGAATAAAAGCACTCTGACATTCATCTACTATACAATTCAAAGACCCCTTCAATCTATTAGCAAGAACCTTACTAATGCATTTATAAACCACATTACAACAAGAGATTGGCCTAAAATCAGCAACATTCTCAGGAGTATGTGATTTAGG
>CAJVGC010000588.1:0-43582 GCA_910822075.1 Senecio squalidus
TGTTTGTTTGTTTGTCTTATGTTTGTTTGTGTTGAATTTTAATGTGTTTGAATTTTAATGTGTTTGTTGGTATGTAAACCTCTGATCAGATAAAGAGGAAATGTGATTTCTGTTTGTTTGTGTTTGTTGAATTTTAATATATGTTTGTTGAATTTTAATATATGTTTGTTTGTGTTTGAATTTTAATGTGTTTGAAGATTTCTGTTGTTTTTATAGTAATCACCTGTGATTTTATTAGTTTAATGCCTTAATATGTGATTACCAAACATGTTTAAACATACACAAAAAAAGAGTTGATCTACATAAAAAAGCACATACATATAATATATTGAAAGATTGGTCATAACTTGTACAGGAATTCTAAAAAAGTATTCAAATAACATAAATCAGCTACATAAAAAAGCTACTTAACAACAAACAAACTACTTAACAAAAGAACAACTAATGTTTAAACACCTCCTTGAAATGCATCTTCAATATCATCATCATCACAAACAAAAACAGACTTAAACAACTCTTTAAAATCCAATATTTTTGGATGAAGAGGAAATTTGTGGACAGCTTCTTGTAGATATGACATTATATCATCTTTATCATCCAACAAAACGGAAAATTTCGACTGCAATTTACGCACCATATCCTAAAAAAAAAAAAAAGCAAAAAAAATCAAAAAAACAAACAACATAGAAAGAAGAATAAATATTGAAAACAAATAGTTAAAAGAAAACTCAATAAGCTAATAAGCCCTTATATAAGCTCAAACAAAACACCCCCAAACACCAGTTTAATCATTTTAGTGACTTAATTTTAATAAAATCACCGGTGATTACTATATAATAAACAGGTGATTAACTATAGAATGTTACTATATAATAAAATCACCGGTGATTACTATATAAATAAACACCAGTTTAATCATTTTAGTGACTTAATTTTAATAAAATCACCGGTGATTACTATATAATAAACAGGTGATTAACTATAGAATGTTACTATATAATAAAATCACCGGTGATTACTATATAATAAACACCAGTTTAATCATTTTAGTGACTTAATTTTAATAAAATCACCGGTGATTAATCATTTCAGGGGATGTTTATAAAGAAGAAGTAAAAAAACTAACATCAACAGCAAAATCTTCGTTCATGATCAACTCATTATAATCAGGTTGCAAATCCCAAATCCCAAACCCTCCTTCTTTCATTTCAAGATCTTGCCTAGTCTTCATTTTATCCATACTCCAGGATTGAATTGCAGGTCTCCCACGAGGTATATCATACATGTGGAATTTCACATAATCAAAATACAAAAGCTATATATAAAAACCAAAAATTTATTAAGTAACATAACAATAAAACAATAGATAATAAGAATGATAAAGAAAAGAAAAAAACTTACAACAAGAAAATTAAGTGGACCACCATATAAACCACTCCCATATTTCTCCCATCCACTTTTACTATGAGCCAAAGAATCTAAAATATAACGACACCAATTTAAAGAAGAAATATCAACAGATTCGTCAAAAAACTTTCAAAACTTAACGTCACAGGAACCGAAACTAGGGCATCCAAACCATGTATTTGAAAACAAGACCAGAAAATTAAGTTTAAACAGAATTCCCGCTTCAGAAGAATTGACAATAGCTTTGCAAATATCAGTTGCACGAACTTTATTGCCAGATAGAAACTGAGAATACCAGTGATTAATTAAAGGTCGATCCTCCATAGGAAGTTCATTTAAATCACAAATGTTCAAACCACCACAAGGAATACCAAGAATTTCATGAACAACTCCCTCATTTATGTCACACCCCGCTAAAGCGGAAACACGGAATGTGAAGAGCTGGAAAATCATATCACAGGTCATATAAAACATAACGGTCATCGAGTCATTAATTAAAAATAAAAGTGTTTACAATCCATTCAAACGACCAAGATACGATAATTTAGAACATTGTTACACGACAAATAAGTTTCATTTAAAATTCCCAAAATAAATGGCCAAGTCTTTTCCCAATAAGGTTCTCACACGACCGCCTCGACCCGTCCATGCCATGCATCACGTGCTTACACTAATTTCCTGAAACATAAGATAAAGTGTCAACTACGAAAACGCAGTGAGTGAGTTACAGTTTAAATAGTCGACCAAAATGTAAGTAAAGTATATAAAAGTAGAGGTTTCCATAAAGGAGATTAGCGGAGAAAAGTCGCTTAAAATTTATATACTTTAAAGTCTAAGTAATGGGCGAACTGGTGCCCTAAGTTTGTAAAGACCAAATGGAGTCAAATTTAGTCAAATAGTAGAAGCGGATAGCAATCGCTAAAAGTTTATAAGTTTATGCGTAAGTAACTAATTAGATTTTCTTGTATCAACCTCTTGGCATCTATAACTTAAGTGTTCACACTAATCCGATTATCCAACCGTGAGGCCCCAACTCCCCGCCTCTCAAACGGGAAATTAAACAGAACTTAGTAATATGTACTTAGACTGCCATCTAAGCAAGGAACGGTTCTTTCCTAAGTATCGATACCCATAATTACTATACGGCTAAGTAGTTAATAGTGTGAAAGTCAGAGAAAAAGAACATCGGGCACTAAGTAGTTTTAGTTTAAAAGAGAGAGTAAGATCTATCACTTAAGAACGTGTCATAGTTCCATCAAGGGTTGGTTACGCATACAAGCATCAATAATTAGTTTAGTCAAGAGAGAGAGAGAGAACTAATAAATTTAAGTAAAGTCAAATAAATTACGCATAAGAGATCAATTAGTTGTTCAATAAGTCCGGATACGTCCAAAAGTCAAAGTTTGATAAGTCAAAATCATAGTTTGATAGATCAAAAGTCAAAGTTTGATATTTTGCAATTTATTTCATAAGGCATAAAATGCATTTAATCTTATGTTTCCCCCAAATTCATGTAAAATATGTAAAACAAGGGGTTGTAACTCACGGATTGCGAAGAGAACGAGAACTTGGAAACTTGGTTGGAATATGTGAGCCGGGAATCACGGAATCCGCCTATTAATTACCAAGATAGTTTAATTAGTCGTTATATTAGTATGTTCTTTATTAATAATATAGATAAACTTTGGTAAACTTTAAGTGTCAAAGTCAAGTAGTAGTTAAAAATAGTTCCGAAAGGTAATGTATCAGTTGTTTGTCCAAAAAGTTCCGATTTACCGTTTTAGATTATTAGGCCTATAGGTGCTTTTTGCTCCGCTGAAGTGACTTACAATTTCTAAGGAAATGTGGGCAGCGCTTCCGCGCCAAATTCTATGCCCAAAATTGTACTACCACTTCCGCTCACAAATCACCTAAAACACGATATATACATTTTATAGTTTCATTTTAAGTCCAAATGGTCCAACACAAGTCACTTTTGTTATTACTTTCGTTTATCTCAGTCCCCACATGATAACAGTAAAAAGTCCAGAATGTAACATGTTCTCAAAACGAGTAAAACGACGAGTTTTCGGGGAGACAGCAGCCCGGTGCGCAGCACCTGTCAGGGGGTGCTGCGCACCTCCTTGCTGTTTTCCCGTTTTTGTGATTTCCTTTGTTAAAAACGTATTTTCACCCATGGATTTCGACATGCAACCGGTTAAAACTTATTAAAACACCTTTTTAACAGTTTCTAAATATATTTGGTTACAAATCCGTGGATCTAAAGAGTATTTATGTTTAAAAACGTTTTTGACCATAAAAGTCATAGATTTATGTAAAAATACATTTTCAACCGTTAGATCTTACATGCAATTGAATATTTGTGTAAGAATAGTAAAAATAAAGAAATCTACCGAAGGAAAAGCTTGGATGATGAGTTTTTGGTCGGATCTTAGCTCCAAAAATCTTTACAACCGTGGTCCTTTTTCGAAATAACAACACCTCCGAGCTTCTCTTGAGGTTTAGAACGATTTGTATGGATTGAAAATGGATTTTAATGGCTGGAGGTCACTGGAACAAGTGAGTTCTTAGAGAGAAAAGTAGAGAGAAAAGACTAGGTGCAATGTGTTTGTTTTTGTTAAAATGAAAGTAAAAATGAAAAAGAAATGATAAATGGGGGTATAGGGACTGGTAACAAGTCAGTATTGAGTGGTTTAAGACGTTTGTGATTGGTCAATTTGGGTGGTGGAGGTGTAAAAACGAGGCAGGGACTAAAATTGTAATTTTTTTGAATTTCTGGCGCGAGGTGCTGCGCACCGGGGCAATTTCAGCCTTTTCAAAATTTTCGTTTTTACGTTTTTGCTTCGTTGGACCTTTTGTTAATTAAAAGTTCTTAAGTACGATTTGTTATGAACTTAGGAAAGTTCAATAGGTGTTTTCTTGGTATTAGGACTTATAATTGATTCCGGAAGTTATTCCGACACTAGTTCCGACAAAGAACAGACTCAAAAGTTACGAACTAGAATAGAGCGAACGCGATAAAGAAGTAACTAACGTTCGAACAGATTCAATAATTGAACAAGTACCTGAATTTTTGACGGTTGTCACAATTTTTATATTAATTACGCCATTCTTCAACTTCAAAGTCATATTCCTTGGATTAAAATTATCGACAACAAAATGACCAATATGTGCAGGAAGCCCATCACATGGCATCTTGTATAAACCACCAAAACCCATGTTCTTTTAAAACAAAGCTTCTGTTCAAAACTTAAATTATTCAATGCAATGAATAAACTATGTGGGGACATGCGAGTTCTAATAGCTAAAAATTTCTTCGGTTTAGCAACCTTTACCAAAAAAGAATCATCAACACCACCAACACAAACTGATTTCCTTTATGAAACAACCTCTTTCCCTCTGATAAATCATCAGACTTAATAGCAGAACTACCTTGTGAACGACGAAATGATGAAGTTCTAATTTCTTCAAGAACCTTACTTCTTGTGTACTCTTAGACATACCCTGCGTTGTCTTCTCTTTCTCGCTTTCATTAACAGTAGTGTCATAAACATAAGATGGACCTTCAAACACATGTGCTTGTGCTCCAATATTGATTGTGTCTTCAAAACAGTTGATTGTTCTTCAATCACATGTGATTGTGCTCCAGTCACAGATGTTTGTGCTTCAAAAAACAGGTGATTGTGTTCAGCTGCAAAAATAAAACATTAGCACAAAAACATGTACTACTTATACAGATTCATGAAAAAATAAAACAAAAACATCATATAAAAATAATATATACACAAAAACTGGATACATTACCATTAACAACATCTCAATAACAACAGGAGGAGGTGATTGTTTTTCAAAAACAGGTGATTGTTTCTCAATCACAGGTGATTGTTCTTCAAAAACAGGTGAATTGGTTCTTCAATCACATGTGATTGTGCTCCAGTCACAAGTGTTTGTGCTCCAGTCACAGGTGATTGTGCTCAAAAACAAGTGATTGTGCTTCAGCTGCAAAATAAAAACATAGCACAAACACATGTAACTACGTATACAGATTCATGAAAAAATAAACAAAAACATCATATAAAAAAAAATATATAATATACACAAAAATCTGGATACCTTACCATTAACAACTCTTCAATACAACAGGAGTACGGGTGTGTTTTTAAATTTACTCAAACCCAATTTTTTTGAATATCCGTCACTTCTACGAGTACGACCTACAAAAGAAAAAAAAAAAAAAAAAAAAAAAAAAAAAAAAACACATGTGACTAAAAAAACAAAAAAAAAAAAAAAAAAAAAAAAAAAATGTATAAAATAGTTGATAAAAGAAATCAAAAAAATACCTATAGATGACATGTTTCAACGGAAGAATTTGATGATAAGAAGAGCTTTATCTCGTTTTTCAATTGACGAATTAGAGTTCAATTCGATTTCATCGGAAAATTAGGTTAAAAATGACTAGGTGAATTTGTGGTTCAAATTAGAAACCCGTTAAAAGAGGAGAGCGCGTGGAGTAAAAAAAGAGAAAAAGTAAAAAGACTAAATTGCCCTCCGTGTCTTTTCCTATAATCATTTAAAGCCAACTTTTTTAATCTCAGCCACAAAATTTAGGTGATCTTGTGGCTGAAAAGGTGATCCCTGGATCTCTAGAAAAAAAGAGATCCCATTTGAACCCCAATCTATATATATATATATATGGAAAATTGTCTGTGTATGCTTCAAACTTGACACCTTTTTCTATTAGTGTACATCGTATTCTCAAAAGTTCTATTGAGTACCATATGTTGACGAATTTATTCTTTCGAGTACACGATTAACCTTTGGTACCGGTTGCCCGTCATTTTGCCACGTAGGATGCCATGTCATTTAACCAGGCTTCCCAAACCATTACCTAACCATGGTTTATTTTTTGAATTTACCTTAACCACTTATGATTCCAATGTCTTAATCAAATCACTCCCTCTCAAAAACCCTCCCGTTCTCCACCCGATTTCTCTTCACTCAAAATTCTCCACAAAAATTCTTTGTTTTCCCTGTTACAAATCCCAAGTTATATTCTTTATGATGTATTTTTTAATCGTAAAATTAGGATTTGTTTTGGTTCGAATTTTTTATGTAATTTTGTTTTGTTTTTACAGGATGGGCCCTGTGGATGGTTATGAACTTAATGTTCATAACGATGGAGCTTTTATGTATAATCCCTTTAGTTATGACGGAATAGAGATAACTGTGAATGTTCCAAAACGTTGGGTTTGAGGATTGTGTGAACTTATTAAAACAGCTACTGGAAACCCTTTATCCGCTCTCTATTACACCTGTCCGGGACAGAAACCCAAAAGATGCGTTGTTCAGGCTTGCCAATGACTATGACGTTGCTATGATGTTTGACATTGCTTACTGTTATGGGAAGATTGATGTATATATGGATCACTTTGATGATGAAGAGCTTACCCCGTATGTAAGAAGTATTGAAAAGCCACCTGAGGATGAACATGAAGCTTCAGTTATTGACAACCTAGAAGATGCACCTGATGATGAACATGAAGCTTCAGTTATTGACAAATCTTATTCTAAGAAAAACAAGAAGTAGCAACAAGATTCAGAAGATGAGGACTATGTTGTGAAACCTGGAGAAGATGACAGTGATACAGAAAATGATGCTGCCTTCTATGACTTTCTGTCTGAAGATGAAATTGAACTTAAGGAGGTAAGAACAAGAAGGGCTGAGGAGAAAAAGAACCCAAAGACAAGAGTGCAGCCACAATTGGGAACATTTGGAGTGAAAGAACAACCTGATTTGTTTGATACCATTTGTGAGCATGAGGAGTTTATGACAGAACTTAGTAGGAAGATGAAAGTTAATGATGACAATGATCTAGATCCATTTAAATCTGCTGCACATATTGAAAAGTACCCAATCCATGATACTCAAGTTCATTGGAGGCTTCAGAAGGCACAGGTAGGTGAGAGGTTTGAATCTGCTGAAAAATTTAAGGAATGTATGACCTATTATGGACTGTCAAATGGATAAAATATTTACTTCTCAAGATGTAGTTCAAACCAGATAGTGGCTAGGTGTGGACATAGACCTCCAAGAATTAAGGATCCTCCAAAGGTAAACAAGGAAACAAAACAAGTATCCTGATGTAGTTAAACCAATGGTCCAAAGTATCCATTTAGATGCTATGCTAGGACTATGAGGACAGAAGAGTCATTTCAGGTTATTTATTTGGTTGAAGTTCATACATGTGTTAGGAACTTTAGATTTGGATCTCTTATTAACTACAAGTGGATTGGTAAGCAGTTTGGTGAGAAAATCAGGTCTAACCCAAGCATAAGATTGGTTGACATTGCTGATTTAGTCATGAAAAAGTATAAATGCACTGTGACTTTAAACCAATGTAGAAGGGACAAGACTTATGCAATAGTTGAGTATGAAAAGTCATTAGAGGATCATTATGGGATGCTAAGATCATATGTTGATGAGTTGCTTACTAGTAATCCAGGATCAACAGTGAAAATAGGTGTTACAGTTAATCCATATGAAAAGGTTTATTTTTGATAGGATGTACATATGTTTAAAAGGTTTGAAAATGGGGTGGATTAGGGTTATAGGAGGATAATTGCTTTGGATGGTTGTTTTTTGAAAAGTCCAAACCATGGTGAATTATTGACAGCAATTGGAAGGGATGGAAATAATCACATCTTCCCTATAGCTTGGGCTGTTGTCAATGTGGAAAACAAGGAGAATTGGAGTTGGTTCATTCAATTGTTGGCTGAGGATTTGCAGATTGAGGGTGGTGCTAGTGTAACCTTAATGTCAGATCAACACAAGGTATGTGGTTCATTAAATTGTCATGCTTACTAGTATATTATTAACCACATGTTTTCATATTATTAACCACATGTTTTATAATGCAAAGGGTTTGATGGAGGCTGTCAAGACTGTCATGCCATATGCAGAGCATAGGCAATGTGCAAGGCACATTATGAGAATTTTAGAAAGCAATTTAGTGGTGTGGAATTTAGAAGTCTTTTCTGGTCTGCTTCAAAGTCATCATATCCTGTGCTATTTCAGAAGATCATGGAATTCACCAAGCTAATCCAAGGGCAGCAGCTTATTTACTTGAGAGGGATCCAAAAACATGTCTAGGGCTTTCTTCACATTGCATAGAGGTTGTGAAGCAGTAGAGAATGACTTCAGTGAGTGTTTTCAGTTCAGTTATTGTAGCTTTAAGGAACCAAACCAATCATCACCATGTTAGAGGCTATAAGAGTGCTTGTGATGGAAAGGATGAACACAATAAGAAAGCTATGCTTGAAGTGGGATGGTGCAATATGTCCAGCAATACAAAAGAAACTGGAATGATGCAAGGATCAACACCAGGTTCACTCTTTAACATTGGTTTTACTTTTTTGTAATAATGTTTATAGTATTTTAATATGTTCTTAATCATAGGTTTTGGCTTCCTATGTTCTGTGGAGGTTTTGAATGGGAAGTTAGACAATGGAATAGGGGCTTTAAGGTTAATGAACAACATAAAACATGCAACTGCAGGATGTGGCAGTTATCAGGTGTGGCTTGTACATTTATTTCGATAGTATTATACATTTGTTTAAAAGGTTTTGATAGAATGTACATTTGTTTATCAGGTGTGCCTTGTCCACATGCATGTTCAGTGATACTTGCTTTACATAAAAACCCAGAGGATTATGTGGCAGATTGGTTATAAAAAAACAATGTACTTGAATGCCTACACCACATACTTGAAACCTGTTGGTGGGATGTCAACTTGGAAACCAAACAACATGAACAAGCCTCTTCCACCACTACCAAGGAAAATGCCAAGGAGACCCAGAAAGAAGAGGATTAGAGCACAAGGTGAGGGGGGCAGTACCACAAGAATTTCAAGGGGTGGAACAGTTATTACATGCCATAATTGTTGGCAAACTGGTCATAACAAAAAGGGATGTACAAATGACCCTGTTACACCACCTAAGAAGAAGAACAATGTTGGTTCTGCTGCAAGCATGCATGGAGTTGGTTCAAGCAGTGGTGGTAGTGATGAGGGTGGTGCAAGTACTGGTCAGAGCATAGTCCCAGGTGCAAGTTGTGGTTCTACTACAAGCATGCATGGAGTTGGTTCAAGTTGTGGTTCAACATCATCATACAGGTATGTTTTTTAGTACAAAAGAAACTTATAGTTGTGATTACTATTGTACACTCTTTTAATAGGTAAATATACTATTTAGAAAACATATTGATGCTTTGATGGGAGCTGGACCAATTCAAGGTATTTTTGCTGGTGGGTCAAATCCAGAACATTTCTTCTTAGGTTCATCACATGGGGCAAAGAAAGGTGTAGGCTTGGGTGTAACAAGTGTTCCAGGTGTCCCAAGGCCAAATGCAAAATATCACACATGTATGATTTTAGTATCATGTTGGTTAAAGTAGTGAAATAGCTTGTGTATTGATCATATATACTATTTAGGTCCTATTAAAAGACCTTTACATTCATGGTGGGGAAATGACTTATGTAATGATCCAGTTACAGGTGAAAAAGAAAGATAATTTTAAATCAGCTAAAAAAATTTTATATTAAAATATAATTTATATTTTTGTAATAATATAAAATTATTAAAAGAAAAAAGAAATAAAAAGGTAAATCCAACACCGACTTAGTTAAAGTAAAAGGTAACTTGTTCCCAAAGTAGTTCTAAAACCTATATATATCTACCCGTACCTACTTTTATTACAAAAAAAAAAAAGCCATACCAATTCATTATTCGTAATTCGCAAATCAATATTTAGGGATTCGCAAATCGATATTTAGTGTTTTCGAAACACAAAAAACATGAAAAACAATCGATTATCAATTCTGAAGGAACTCGACCGCGAAGAACTCGAACAACTTTTTTCTGAGAAGTTTTGCCACCATTGTGAACATGTTTTGGATTCTCGTATCCATTCCATTCTTAACAGTAAGATTCGATTATATGTTTGGTTTTTATGTTTTTTGTTTAACATAGATTTTTTTCTTGTTTCGTAAGTTTAAGAATAATGATCATGTTGTTTCAATTTTTATAGTATACTTTTGTTTTTTAGGTTTTCTAAATTTGGAACATAATCTGTTTTGACATCCAACATTATAGAAGTAGTTAATTATGTTTTTCTGTTAAGATCTTTTATATCGCGCGGGTGTAAGCGGAAAGTAAACGAATTGATAGAATCTAGTTGGTCTTAGTGTTCTTTAGGCTATTTACCAGAATTAGCAATAATGATATGTTTAACTATGTTTTGTCTTTTAGTTTGAAATTTTATTTTAAAGAAAACGGTGTTTATGGTCTAATTTGCTTTTTTATTATGCAGGAAAACGCACAAGGAAGATGTCGATGTCAAGTAGTGATTCGACTCATTCGGATGATATTACTGAGATTTATTCAGAATCTTCAGTGAAGAGCGAGGCGTATAAATCTCCAGAAAACAATCACTCAGGAGGGTGGAAACGTTTTTCTGACAGGTTTTCTACGACATCAGTAGACAGCAAATATTCAACCCCGGAACCTCAAGTGAAATCTGTTAAAGTATTGGATCGTTCTGTGGAAGATGGAGCGGTGTCTGATGAGCAAAAGGAAAGGTTAATGTTAGCAAAAGTTGGTAGGAAGACGAACTTTGTACACATTGAGAAGGTTGATGGGAGGAACGTGAATGTGGTTCAAGGGCTTGAGCTGCACACTCGAGTTTTCAGTGACGAGGAGCAACAGAAGATTGTTAAATCTGTATATGAGTTTCAACGCCTGGGCCAAAAGGGGAGGCTTAGAGGTTAGTGTTCTGGTTCCAAATAATTTTTTTTGTGAATGTAAATATGTAATGTCTTAAAATTGATAACAAAACTTTAATGAACGGTTATTTCTACCTCTAGTTAATATAAATCCCAAACTCAAACCTACCCGTTCGTACTAATAATGATTGTATATTTGCAGAGCGTACATATTCCGAACCTGCTAAGTGGATGCGAGGCAAAGGACGTGTTACTATTCAGTTTGGCTGTTGCTATAACTACGCAGTGGTATGTAGTAGTTCTATCACTCTCTGTTTTTTTTTACTTAAGAGTTAAGGGTATACTTTTTTGTACTGACTTTTACTCCTATTTATATTTACAGGATAGAAATGGGAATCCCCCGGGAATTATTAGAAATGAAGAAGTTGATCCTCTTCCTTCAGTATTCATACAAATGATCAAAAGAATGGTGAAGTGGCATGTTCTACCACCAACCTGCGTGCCTAACAGCTGCATCGTCAATATATACGACGAAGGGGATTGTATTCCACCACATATTGATCACCATGATTTCCTTAGACCGTTTTGCACCATATCTTTCTTGGCCGAATGCAATATATTATTTGGTTCCAACCTTAAGATTGTTGGTCCAGGAGAGTTTTCAGGCCCGGTGTCCATACCCTTACCTGTCGGGTATGAAATTATACGTCCTCTTTGTTATTATATTACTTGATTACATAGAGAAATACAATATCCTCAGATTATTGATTGATTGTTTAAACTTTAAACTTAATATTGCAGATCGGTGCTTGTATTAAAGGGTAATCTGATGTTGCCAAACATTGCGTCCCAGCAGTCCCTGCGAGAAGGTATGAAATCTTATAACCATCACCATAGTTCCAACACTGTTAAGTTCAGGTGCGGGTGGTATAATAAATGGGTTGGATCAGGGTCAAAACAAGTTTGGTTTACGATGGCTCAGTTTAGTTGCGAGTTGAACCACATAGCGTTGTTTTTGGTTTTAAAAGTTTAATTTAAACAAGTAACCCTTTAATTGTGATCAGAATAATAATCTAAACTTTTGAATAAATGATTTATTAAGTTAAATGCCTTAAAAATACCTATGGGAGAACTTTTGATCTTTTATACATATAACTTAACAAATATAACCCATAAATAGTCTTGTTTTATTCATAAAACACAACACTTAAACTATTAAGGGAACAGATTGAAATTTCAACCCTCTAACTTCAATTCATCATCAAATTTAAATTTTGATATCATTGTTCAATTGCAGAATTTCCATCACTTTCAGAAAAATGGATGAGAGCAGGATTCCTTACGGCTATTCACTTGACCCTGAGCTGCGTGGTCTACGGCCTTTAGCCACAACTCCTCTACAACAACCACCATCACAACAAAAGCAGATCGAAACTAAAGAACCATCTTCTCGAGTCTATACAAAACCAAGCACTCCATCTTTGTTTAGTGGAGAAAGCGATTTCCCACCTTTGGGAGCGGGAAATGCAAGTCAACAACGGGGTCATAAGAAGAATTTTTCCAAGGCTTAGAAGTTTCTGAAGACTGGTGTTGAGTTTTTTGTATAACGATTATTCTTAGTTGATAACATGTTTGGGGTTACATCAAAAACAGTCTGGAGTGAAAACCGGTGGCTCGGCCTCCACGACTGGGGATTTTTCTCTTGTCTTGCTTCGTGTGTAATTGGCAAGAGTTTTTTCATCCATTTTGTAACCTTAGCAGTTTATGACTCGGGTATGGTGCTAAAATTTGGTGTAATGTATAGTTTTAGTACGATATTTGTAACTTCTACTCCTAGCACATTGCTAGTAGTATTCATATATTTATTTAATATATTTGCCTTTCGAAAAAAATAATAATAACAGTGGCAACCCAATGATGCAATAGAATATTCAAAAACGTTTTACGAGCACACGAGACCTTAAACTCACGACCAGAATTCAATATTTATATATAATCACTTTTAAAAACATATTATACAATTGAAAATCCTACTAAACGTATTAACTCAAACTTGATAATAACCAATTACTACTAACTCTAATTTACGAAACCCTAACTACACATTTATAATAAAACCTATACAACTTGTGACTAAAAGAGATAAATAATCATAATCCTTATATAAACATATACAAACAGAAATCAAAACTTAGGTTAGGAAGGTTACCAATTAGGATGAACAAACGTAACCTAATTGTGTGTATCGCGTAAAGTATATACTTAGACTTTCTTGAACTAGAACTTTACTCGTAAGCATAAAAGTATTGTACGTGCTTTTTGGAAAAGTGAATTATAAATAAAATAACATCGATTTATTTTCTAATTATTAGGTTACGAGTACTTATTTGTAATAACTCAAAAAGTCAAAGATTTCGTTTTTGTAAACGCTAGTGCACTTGTCTATCATATCGTTTTGTAAAAGGATGGTGGTTCTGTCATCTGTGGATATAGCCGAATATACACATGTGTTCGTCAAATGATGTAAACATGTCACATGTATGTTGTTGTTTTGTTAAGTTGGAGTTTTGTATCAAAAAGTTTATTCTTTCAAACTATTATTGCAACAATAGATACAACAAATTAATCCGTCTCTTTTATTAAAATTCCAACCATATCTACATAAGTCAATGGTATCAACACAATTTGGATGTTTCTTAATTTTGAATTTTATGTTACATTAAGCATTAGTTTATTCATATACTTGTTAGGAGGGGTAAAGCCATGACGAGAGTAAAATAGACAATTGTCCATATTAAATATTTTTCGTAATATAAAAAATAGTTATATTTATGCTATTTTGAAAGTTTTGCCGTCATAAAAATCAAGAACCTAAACCTTGCCTTCACGTAAACAATAAAAATTTATCCAATTGATAGATTTGTTTTACTTTGTCCCACGAGAAATAAATTTTGGCTCCGCTCCTACTTGTTAGGTTGATATAGTTATTCTTTATCCAAAACTAAGTAATGTATTTTATTTTAAGTTGAAATATAATCGAATAAATTTTTTTAAATGAGCTTTTGATTTATGTATGTAGTATTCTAGTAATGGATACTTATAATTCAAGTGCAATGTAAAGTAAATGGAATTCGAACCGTATTCGTTAGTGATTATATCATATCATAATAATTTACAACCACTAATCTCCATTAACGTTGATTCTCAAGGAATCAAAAATCTTAAGGAACGGCTAGAATAATAACTAATGATTTATATTTTCGTTTAGAAAGATTACTTTTGACTTTTTATTTTTATTTTGAGGTATTAATTATTTGTTTAATATTGTTTCAGATTTTGGCATGTATCCATGTCTCTTATATTATCCAAAATAAATAAATAACTAATCCTGATAATGAAATTATATTATAATAATTCAATTCATTTCACACACGTGAATAGTGCAAACTTATTTTACAAAATATAAAACAAAAAAAATCTGAATGAAGACTTAGCTAGTTTATCAATTTATATTTAATCCTTAATCATTTTTCTATAGAGTAGCTATTATAACAAATATTTAAAAATAATAACCTAATTCTAAAACAACGCGGTGTACCTCTTTCAACGTTACCAAGCTGTTTAAGTGCAAGCCATCTTGCCGAGGAGCATCAAACCACCCCCTACTCACTTCAACAGGGCTCAATTTCCTGTCGATCTTGCAAGCTCATTCGACTTTTTGAGTTTTTTGTCTCGATATTTTTATGTTAGAGAGAAAAATAATTAACTATTATTTAAATACAAATAAAAAAAAGTTGACTAAATTTGAGTAATGTAAAAGAGGTGTAAAAGATTAATTTAGATGACTAAGACATTTATATCAAAGATTAACTAAACTATACAAAAAGTTAATAACAACACATATGTGTGTTGTTCTCTCATAATAACTTATAAATGGTAATAAACATTCATTCTTATTGTGTATTTTTTTACTTTCTATTTCATTTCAAGTCCGATTAAATATTTAAATACTAATACATAAAAACCTTGAAAAATATATTGCATAAACCGCCTTAACATTTTATTTTTCATCCTTTCATATCATATATCTTAAAAAAACATTTGGTTAACTATGCAAAGTAAAGGAATGTGATTCTACAATAAAAACAAAATACATGTACATAAGAAACAATATCTTAATTTTAATATATAATAAAAAAAAGGTCTAAAATGTCATTTGGTAAAGTAATAACTATTACATGAAAATCCAACTTTAATTTGAACCATTAGATATTTTGATGATGTCATCACTAATAATTTTATTTTAACCATTTACTTTAAATAACTTAACTCTTATTTTAAATAGTAATAATTAAATAAAACTAACTAACATTTCTACTTTAAATAATCTAACACTTGTATTTTAAATTAATTCTAAAAAAAAAATATTTTTTTTCTTCAAACACATACACATTTATAGTATAAAAAAAAACTAAAATTATTTTATTGTTTTACGAGTTTTTTTGCATATAAATGCAAAATATATCATATAAAAAAATCTTTTTTTTCCGTCCTATTTATCCAATATTTTTAGTTTTTTTTTATATATTATAAAAAGAAAATAAAATTATTTTATTGTTTTACGAGTATTTTGCATATAAACGGAAAACATATCATATAAAAAAAATCTTCTGTTTTTTTTTTTCCGTCCTATTAAGCAATATTTTTAGTTCTTTTATATATTATAATTACTTTATTTTTAATAAGGTTTTTTTTCCGAATTACACAGTAAATGTTTGACTTAACTTCACATTTGCTAACATAATCATTTTAATAACATAACTAATAGCTTTCTATTAATCTTTTTATATAAGTTATATGTTCTCTGTTAACATTATATATTTTTTGATATAATTCTCCGCGTATTAGACGGGTCAATAAACTAGTTATATAACATGGTCTTAAACAAGTTAGTACTAAGTAATCACCTCCGAAACGTTAATAATTAAAGGGATGTTTATTTGGGCTTATATTGACATAATAAACAGTAATAAGTCCATAAACGGTTACATAAGGCAAAAAATTCAAACTTATAAAACATAAACCGAAATGTCAATAAATCATAACCTCCTTATATAAGCCCAAACAAACACTCACTAAGTTCAATATACTCAAACAGATAGTTGAATTTAGAATGATACAAATATATGTATAACAGATGTGATGGTCGGGGTTTCGTACTATTTAATTTCTAAAATAATTTAATTTAACAAAGATGCGATTTGTTTTGGAAATAAAAGAAAAAAGAATATTAACAACTCATGATATGCTTAACGGACAAAAGCCGATCATTTCCCTAATCCAACGGTATCTGTCATCAAATTTGCATGCCTGCCACGTTTCCCCCCTGAACTATTTATTATTATTCCCCTTTTTCCTTACCTGAAATCCTCCCTTACACTCTTACATTCACCACCTCAATTATTCTCCATTTCAAGCCGGATCCTGTTGTTTTTCTAGGGTTTATAACAAACTTATCATTCATTCGCTTCGATTCAATTCAGGTGTGTTAAGTTAATTCAGTTTACAGCTATATTATGATTATATTTTTTGTATATATTATATGTATATGCTATATATGTATGTATATGTGTATGTGTATGTATATGATTGAAGGCGAAGAAATGATAATCTGAATCTAAAACTGTTGTTTTTGACTATATAGCCTATGTGGAACAAGGATCTCCATTCAATTTTAACAATAATATATCTAAAAATTAGCTTTACTATTCATATTGTGTATGTTTAAATTACCGACGTATGTGACTTATTGACGTATTTACGATGTGTTATAAGTATCTCATCATTGGTAAGATAAACAGTTTTAAGTATCAATGAAATTTCATTATTATGTACCACTTGTTATGCTGCATTTCAATATAAGGAACTTATCGCACAGGTTTAGGAAACTATCACATAAACTTTGATATACGTTACATGGAATTTTTCCATCTTTTAATCTGTAACACCTTCTGGATTGTTACTGCGGTATATTCTTGTGACTTTTTGAGGTAATGATCGCGATCAAGGATGTGAAAATTACTAGGCGGTACTTGAGCGGTTAGGGACCTTGTAGCTTGTAATTAGTCTAGACGCGGAGTACTCGGATTGGATGTTTTGTAAACAAATATTAAATTTTTTTCTCTTTATAAGTTTCGTGTACTTTGTGTTACGGGCGTTAGAAGCCAAAAAAAGTCTATGACTGAGTTTCGTCAATTTTGGTTGAGTTTGACCATTGTTCGAGTTTTAAGGCCTTGTAGTGTTGACCTAGGCGGCTCTGTCTATGTCCTTGTAGCTTGTACTTGGAGAGTTCTTGGCCTTGGTATCGGATTTTTTCAACACTGATCTCAATAGATATTCAATAAAAGGAAACAGATCAGTATATAGAAATTATATCTAACACAACTATTTGGTGGAAATCATATGATGCATCCATACTGCATAAGTCAATTATATTGTTAGCAAGTTGTTAAAATTTGAAAAAAGTGTAACTTTTTTATCGTAAGAAAGAATGTGACATGTAGAATGAGCGGAAGAGGAAGATTTTTTTAGGTCTAAATGCAAAGTGACTTTGATGATTTTGCAATTATGAATGTTCTGATCTTCGGATTTATGCACAAATCTATTCAAGTGTGTCTCCTAATTTATAAATCCATTGTCATCTGCTGAAAAATTTACTTACATTTAACATAGCGGACTTTAATAATAGTTAAATATAGGCATCCTTCTGGAATATTTTATAAACAACGTATAAGTTATTAACATTTTTTCTTTTCTTTAAGAGAACTTGCTGTTGAGGCTGAAATGGTTCCTGCTATCTAAATCTGATGTTTTTCTGTGTATTTGTCATGATTTCAGGATGAGTCAGGAGATAAATTTATGTGGAGACATTTACTTTGGTAATCTCAAGGGAAATATCCCTCACGGCATGGGAAAATACACATGGTCAGATGGAACAGTTTATGATGGTAATTGGGAAGATGGAAAAATGACCGGGAGAGGGCAGATCTCTTGGTCATCTGGAAGAAGTTACGAGGGTGATTTTTCAGGGGGATATCTCCATGGTTTTGGCACATTGACGAGTCCTGACGGATCTGTATACAAAGGCTCCTGGAGGTTGAATATTCAGAACGGACTTGGAAGAAAGCAGTATAGTAACTCTGATGTTTATGATGGTTGTTGGAAAGATGGAGTGCATGAAGGAAGTGGCAAGTATGCTTGGAGTAATGGCAACATGTATATTGGAATCTGGAAAGCTGGAAAAATGTGTGGTAGAGGGGTGATGAAGTGGCTGAATGGTGACTTATTTGATGGTTCATGGTCAAATGGCCGTAGACATGGGTCAGGTGTCTACAGGTTTGCTGATGGAAGTTTCTATTTTGGGATATGGACTAAGGGACTCAAGGATGGACAAGGCACATTTTATACTGCTGGACGTAAGTGCCAATCTTTTAGAAAATTTGACAAAAAGAAAGGCCTGATATCTGATGGTTCTTCTGGTAGGTCTGGGAGGTTCAAGGATTCGGAACGAAATGTTGGCAGAAGTCTATCTGAAAAAATTTCTTTTAATGCATTCTTTAGAGAGTCAGGTCGTATATCAAGCAAGAGACTACCACCGGAAGAAGATTATAGCTTCGGGGATTCTACTAGAGAGTTTTCTATTTCTGAAAGTACAGACATGTTATCTCATATATCAGATGAAGGGGAAAGTGAACTAGACGATGATAGTTCTGTGGCATGGGAAAGGGAGTACATGCAAGGTGTTCTAATGAAAGAACGGGCTAAGAGTTATGCAGGACTATCTTCCAAAACCAAACAGCAGAGCAAATTTAATTCACATGAAGTGAAAAAGAAATCATGTGTGGATATTTTTGAAGGCCATAAAAGCTACTATCTGATGCTTAATCTGCAGCTAGGTATCAGGTAAACGCGAACACCATACCTTCTCTGTTCAATAAAATCCGCTTCATGTTTGCTGGGTACTATAATATTTGCAAGTACTTTTTACTTTTTAAGAAGTCAATAGGAGAAGTTAACTTGAGTGACGAAAAACAAGCACACATCGTATCGGATGTTTATCATTCATATAATATTGGGCTATATCCACTGCATATATTCTTAATATACTGTCAAACCGAATGTTTGTCACCAGAAGTGATACTGGATGTTTTAGATTGTTCCTGAGTGGTGTACCTCGTATGCAACATTCTTCTAAGTCTATAGATGCATTTTTTAAAAAATTGAGTCACCAGTATACACTCCAAGGTTTGCATACTAACAACTACTACTAGTCAGTATTAGCGACCCTTCTAGTTTAAAACAAACAGTTTATTCTAAGTCTATAGATGCATTTTTAAAAAAATTTCCGGAGATAGGTTTAATATACATTGCATTTAACTTAAATTTGCATGCTCAACAACAGCCAAAATGCAAAATCCAAAATGCAAAGGTCCTAATTCGAAGGAACATTTTATAGTCTTTTAAGAATTGTCCTGGTATGGTAGGTATAGTTTGGTAGGTTCAGCTAGTAGGCTCATTTGGCATCTAAGTGGTGTGTTAAGACTGGTGGTCACACATCAAGAAGTACTACTTCTGTACGAGTATATATGATCCTATCCACATCCAACAACAGCTCCTTATTTAATTACAATTCCAAAAGGCTCAATGTTTTGAAATATCTAGAGTCGATCTTTGATTTTGACAATTTCAAAGTTAGCTTATGAGCTCTAATTTGGTTTTCCATTTCTTATAATTGTAGTGGTACTGCAACTCATGTGTTGTATCATTTGAAGTTCACAGGTACACAGTCGGCAAGATTACACCAGTTCCTATGCGTGAAGTGAGATCTTCAGATTTTGGGGAACGAGCTAGAATAAGGATGTATTTCCCCAGGAAGGGCTCACAATTTACACCTCCACACTATTCTTGTGACTTCCAGTGGAAAGACTACTGTCCTATGGTATTCAGGTATCTTTTTAGCTGGTGTTGGCATACATCTCGGGCTGGGTCACTTTATATTTTAGTGAGGGACATGCGATTAGATCTTTTGATAAGTGGCTACCTTAATCATTAGATTAAAGCACATTCTTCTTAAATCCAAATTGGTCACTCTTATTTATAGTCCATGGTATAATAAACACAAAGAGTAGATTTGAAGGCGTCAAATAGTTTATAGGCTTTTTAGTTTGAAGCACAGGTATAGTTAGCATTATGGAGGGAAATTCTTTTTATTGCATTTCAGACCAACTTGTGATTATCATTAGTAGATTGTGATAGCTTTTTTTACTTCAGAAATTTGAGGGAGATGTTCAAGTTAGATGCTGCAGAATATATGATGTCCATATGCGGAGATGATGGTTTGAGAGAGCTTTCTTCCCCAGGGAAAAGTGGCAGCATATTCTATCTCTCTCATGATGACAGCTTTGTGATCAAGACATTAAGAAGATCTGAGTTGAAGGTTTGAATCTTTTAAAGCATCTGTACTACATTTTGCTAAACCTCAGTTATCCTTGTAAATGTCCCCAGGCTCAATGAATGCTGTTTCATCTTGATTTATGATAACAAATGAACATAGTAAACCCCAATTTTATCCTAATGCTATTTGCTGGTTTAAGTTATATAGCATGTCAACTTAAACCTGTCTTGTGTTTTTGTTTGATATACCTTCTTCAAAGTGTATCATTTATCTCATTTATGTCTGTATTCGTGAATATTGTATTTTCAACTAAAGCCTATATATATATATATATATATATATATATATATATATATATATATATATATATATATATATATATATATATGATTGTGGTTAAAATTCATACTCCAAAACTGATGCTCGGGTGTAGAGTTCTGCATGTCATTTTCAAAAAAAAAAATGGGTGCTGGTCTGATCTTACCATATTTTGTAGGTTCTACTCAAGATGCTTCCTAGCTATTACGATCATGTAAAGAAGTATGATAACACTCTGATCACCAAGTTTTTTGGCCTCCATGAAATAACACTGAGAGGTGGAAAGAAGGTATTTGTTTCCGATTGAGGCATTATGGTTTTCTTAGTTTAAAATGATTAACACATTTTATTTTGTTTTAACCTCATTTCTAGGTACGGTTTATAGTCATGGGAAATATGTTCAAAACAGAATTACGGATACACCGGCGTTATGATTTGAAGGGTTCTTGTCAAGGAAGGATTACAAACAAAGATGATATAGATGAGGGCACCACATTAAAAGACCTTGATCTTGCATATGAATTCCATATGGACAAGTCATTGCGTGAGGCACTTTTCAAGTAAGTTTATGGTCATATCAGTACCACTGTATGTTTGTTTGGCTTTTCTTTCCCTAAGATATGGTTTACCATGTCAAAACTATGATTTACAAGTTATCAGTTATATAATAGTAACAATATTTATATAACTTCTTCCAATCTGCTTTTCAGACAAATCCATCTAGACTGCAAATTTTTGGAATCCCAGTTGGTCATAGATTATAGCCTCCTTCTGGGATTGCATTTCAGAGCTCCTGAGCATCTGAAGGCTCTCTTGGAACCACCAGATGCAAAGCACAGATCTGGTCCACTTGTTGATGATGGTAATTGTCTGCTTCCGTTATGTTTAATTATCTGCTTGACCGTGTTTTAGATTTGATAGTCAAAGGTTATGTGTTTTAGCATGTTAAAATGTCGTTGATATGTGATACATTAGATGTTATTGTCATTGGACCTTACCACGTCAATCCCAAAAACTCAGGCTCATAACCCGTTGTCGGTGTTCTGACCAAGGAGGAATAAGGATAAGTTAGTTTAATGTTACTAGTTGTGTCCCTTTATATCTACTTCTCCAAAATCATAGCACCTATGATCCTAACCTATTGATATTGCTGTTAGAAGATCATATTTCATATGGGAAATGACCTTGTTATATTGTAGAGTTTTTTCCGGATGATTTAACTTTGTACTCTCTTTCTTTCTATTATATCTACTGCAATGATCTACTATTTAAAAGTGTTGATATGATTCATTCGACTAGAGAGGAAGGATTGTCTGTAATGTTGGACAAGAGGATCTATATTTAAGAAAAAAACATGGGAGGTATCGATGTAAATGTAAAAGGAGTTTTTTTTAATCCCAACGGAGGTGTGTGAGAATTTGATGAATATGTAGGCATCTAATAGTTTTGCGTGTTTTATAATCTATGAACTACCTGATATATGGATGTTGTGGATTCCATCAAAAGCAGTTGGTTCTAGCTTATTTTGATTACACTTATCTTGTGCAACGTTTAGGTTCAATATCAGGGGAACTCTCAATTCCTCCAAAGGGTCTGCTTTTGGTGACACATGAACCCAGTTCTGTCGACACTGCCCCAGGTCCTCATATAAGAGGAAATACCTTGAGAGCTTTTTCTGTAGGTGACAAAGAAGTTGATCTTCTTCTTCCTGGTACTGCCAGGTACATAATTTCATCGTATTTACTTATTCATTTTGTCGTTTAGGTAAAATTGTAACTGTCACTGTTTTAACAAGATTGAAACAAACTTGTACGGATATAGATATACATGCTGAAGGATATTAAGTAAATCACAATCATATTAAATGACCGATTACACTAAAATCACAACACATGGAACGAGTGCATTTTATTTGCGACATAACTAATATGTAAGAGGTTGCCAGATGGGTGGGTTTAGTAACGGGGAGAAACAGGTTTGGTTGTAACAGCCACAGGTCATGTTTAGTACGAGTCGATATGGAACTAGCGGTTGAGTTGGCCTGCACACTTATCTTTTTGACTATTTTTAAATTACATAATGGGTTGGTTATGATTACAATAGAAACTTAAATTACAAAAATAATGTAAATCTTCGAATAGAACAATTTATTAGATTCCACACAGAAAATAGACTTTGCGTAACTTTTAACCCGTTTGACCAGTTTAACTCGTTTCCCTTTTAACTAAATTTATAAACAACGCAAATCGACAACCTCAAGTTGGTAATATGCTTAACAGCTAATGTCTCTTCCTTGTTAGAAATATGTATGTAAGTGCCGCAGAATGCGTCTTTTTGACTTTTATTAGTATGAGTTAACAAATTCAATTTTGGATAGTGAAGTTATTGTGGGAAATTTTGTAATGATAAGCTTCCCACCTTGAATCACCAGATTACGAGTACAGTTAGGCGTGAATATGCCAGCGCAGGCAAACCGCAAGGTTTCACAGGATATTACAGGTTCAGCAGAAGTAGAACTTTTTGAGGTGTATGATGTTGTTCTATATCTGGGCATAATTGATATACTACAGGATTATAGCATGAGAAAGAAAATAGAGCATGCATGTAAATCGATTCGCTATGACCCAATGTCAATATCTGTCGCTGATCCCAGCTTCTACTCCAAACGTTTTATTAATTTCTTGGAGAAGGTTTTTCCTGTTGCTCCTTGAATTGAAGTCACCGGTTAACACCTACCACATGTAAGATTATTTTATCATAACAAGTATATAGTGATTTCAGTCTTTTTATTGTCACTTTTGTAGCTATAGTTGTATTTGTATCAATATCATCGTATCATATCCATATTATATCGAGTTATATTTGCATCTATACGTTTTGTAATGTAATAAACCAATATCCGATCCTAAGTTAGATTACTGGTCTACTGGACCAATCTGTTTGGATTCTAAACAAGTTTTAAAGCAAGACAAGTACTTTTCGACTTTAGAATTCATTGGGGTCCTTACAGTTGGAAGAAACAACAATGTCGACTCTCTCTTATCGGTCTTTTTCCGTGCACAATGTTGTTGTGGACCCAGTATGATTTTTTGTGGTCCTATCGGTAGAGAGTTCTTTTTACATCCATCAGTCACAGCTATGAATGGTAAATGGTATGCACATCAGTAGTATTTATTGTGTTGATTTGATGTGTCATGGTCAAAGTTAGAATCTACTACTCTCGTCCATGAAAATTAGGATGTTTTTAGTTAACATTGAGATATTTATTTGACTGGGTCGTCTTCCATAATAAACTTCTACAACATGGAATCTAGGTTCTGCATCACTAGAAAAATAAAATTATTTCAGTTTAGGGGTGTTTGTTTGGGCTTATATAAGGGGGCTTATGATTTATTGACATTCCGGCTTATGTTTTATAAGCCCAAATTTTTCGGCTTATGTAACCATTTATGGGCATATTTCTGCGAGGGTGTTTGTTTCCCGAAATCTAGAAAAAATTGAATGTTGAATTGAATTCCTTTTCCATAACATGTTTGTTTGAAGTTTATGACGGAATTTAAATCAATTGGAAGCTAAATTTTTCTTTACTTACAAATTTGAGATTCCTTAGGGTAGTGGAGAATAATTGAGAAAATCGGTCATATGACATAATAATTATTATCGCTGAATGATCGAACCATAAATTGTTACCACAACATTCTTTTTATATTTTCCGAAGGGCCGAACTTTAAACTATTGCCCTCCACATATATGTAACGAGACAAATGATAAATTACCATAAATCATTACCCCACTGTAAATTGTTGAATATGATTTTTTTTTCATCCGCTGCATCGCGCGAGTACCATACTATATTATCTATAAAGGATTTGGTTATAAAATCTTAAAGTTGAAATTTAAGAAGGAAAAGACTAAAATGTCTCGTATTTACCATCTAAATACAATTTAATTTTTCAACTTACTTTCCTTTTTTTTCAACTCAGTTTCCTTACTTTTCATTATTTACCCTCTACTAAATTAAATTACAATTAATTTGACTAATAATTTTTTACAAATAATTTCAATACAAATAATTTTTTTACATCTAATTGCCATATCTAAAATGTTAATTGATTTTTTTTTATTTTATTAAGCTTCACATATAATAGTTTGTTATGTTCAAAGATTTGAATTTGAAATCGCAACCGAATAATTATTTTTATAGCCCGGAGATGATGGATGACCTAAAGCTTTGTGGATGATATATGGGTCAAAAGGCCACTAAAAACTGTTACACTTAAAATATAGTCGCAACACTAGAGTCGTAAACTATTAAAAACAATATGATTATGATCATTCAACTATATATTATCACTCATTTTTAACGGAAAGTTCGAGTTTGGACCGAAATCAATGCTTTCTTTAATAGATATGGTTCAAAACAAAAACTATTAGACCCAACATATAAAAAGTATTTTATAGTTCGAACGATCGAATGAGAACATTTTCTAGAACAACCAAATGAGCTTACTACAACACCACATGTATGTGTTATATGGAAAGAATGAGTTTGAAAATCGATAGACCAAATCATAAACTATTACACTCAAAATATTAATCGTTAAACAAGACACTAACAAAAATCGTTACCACATATAAACAAATAAAATGATGGCCCGAAGGGACACACCACCATAAACGGTCACCGTATAATGTATTTTCTGGTTCGAAAGACCGAATAAAAAACTCTTACCACATAATTATTTATATGCTCCAAGTGACCGAACGACTCGAACCATAACTATTATTTATCTTGAGACGAATGAGAAACTACCATAAATCTTTACCAAAATTTTTCCGAATATAATTTTTCTTTTCCGCTGCATCGCGCGGGTTTCATACTAGTTCTTATAAATTGAGAAGCAATTTGATAGAAATCTGGAAAAAAACATGTCTAAAAACATTAACTAATTTGATGTTTTATTTGTGTACTATGGCTGAATAAATCTGGTTGATTTAATTGAATGCTCATTAATGGCATTCTAACTTCCATCATTTATGTATTCACAGTGAAAACGAACAAACACTGAATTTTGAAACTATTATTTTCTTACTTTTTTGAATTAATTATTTATAAATGATGACATAAAAGTGTATTAAAACAGAATAAAACAAACCAAAACATTCTCCTTATTATCACGCATTTACTTACATTAAAAACCTTAATATTTTATGGATGGTGTTTGAATTTTTGTTTTCATAGAATTTAAAATTGGTTTTTTGTTTTCATAGAATTTAATATACCTTTTTTTTTACTCTCTCTTTCTATATGAAGAAGAAATCGTTGTTTTCACTTAGCGGTCTCGAGTGTCTAATATGTCATTCGATTGTCCGAAATAACAGCCCGAACAAGGTCGGGCATCGTCCATTCGGGAGGTCTCATAAAATGAAAATGATGTAAGAGATCATAACCGAGTATAACTTAGTAATATTGATACTAGAAAATATTTAATAAATAGATATTTAACATTTAATAGAAAGTTAATCATATAATTTTTTATCCTATGTATTTGACAATCAATGGAATATATTATTATTTCTCTAGATATGAATTTCAACATTTCACGTAATTGAATGTTTCAACATATTACGTAATTATTTATCTCATCAATAATTCTCTCACTATTTGTATATGTATAGATTCATGAGTGTAGTTAACCATTTCAATTGTCCTGAAAGTTGGCAATGATATTCCCTGAATCAATATTTTTACACACAAACTTTTCAAAAATCATATTTGATTTTATCATCAATAGGTAAATTTCAAAAACAAAATTATAAACTCGTATAGTTATATAGATATGACTTTAACATCAAATGTGGATTTGAAGACTTACAACCCTGATTTATAATTAAATTAAATTCACACAATAATAAATTCTACAATATTAAAAGTGTTAGTACTAAAATCAAATGTAATTTTAATGTAAATAATATGTGATTTATAATATATTTAAAATTTCAAAACTTATAAGACCATAAAAACACAAAAATATTATATGAGATATAATCTATATAGACCCGAGAATAATATTGAATTTGGATGACTTTTTTTTGTTTAGATAAATGTTGATATTCGTAAGGTAAAATCGAATATGATTTTAACAATAAATACGAATTTCAAAACTTAGATTTATTACATTATGTATATACGATAGACTCGAAAACGAAAAAAAAACAAAAAAAAACAAAAACCATATGTTAACTTTTAAACGAATATAAGTTAGAATGGATTTTTTTAACTTTTAAACGAAAATATCGATTTATTATATTATTCGTTTGATACATTAACGGTTTTTGATAATATTAACTTTTAAAACGAAAATAAGTTAGAGTGGATTTTTTAAAATGAAGACTTTTGTTTTGGTGTTTCTCAACCCTTGTTTTGATTTACAGATTTTGTATCCACATACTAATTAATCATATATTCTAACTTTGAGTTACAAAATATTAATATATTATAAACTAGATATTAACCCGCAAAAATATACGAGTGACATAAATAAAATTTAAACTAAATATATGACTATAGGATTATATAACTAGAAATTTAAACGTATTTAATCAAATTAAGATTATTTGCACTTTGTAGTTTTGGGAATGTTAAAATCATTTACGTAATAAAATTAAAATTAAAACTAAAAAATATTGATAATATAATAAATTGATATTATGGAGGCCCAAATCTTAACATTAAAATTGAAACTAAAAAATATTGATAATATAATATAATAAATCGATATTATATTGGCCAAATTTACGTATTTAATCAAATTAAGATTATTAAAATTGTGACGTGTAAATGTCTGACATCTCATTTACTTATTTAGATGATTGTATTAACAAAATAACCATTATGTCTGTAAATGTGAAGGTCGGTTATTCATTTTGGAAGGTTTTGGATGCTCATATTTATCCGGAATATTTAATCCATTTCTCTATAAACTTTGAAATCTCATTTACATCTCTTTATTGTATACTCATTTCCGTTTCTAAACTAAATTTATTTATCATTGTAATTAAATTTTTCGGTCTCATAAATATTGACTTTGAATAAATAGATCCAGTTCATCTTATATTCAGAAAAATAAAACTTATAAACCCGAAAAATATACTTTAAAACACTAAGTTTAAGTATATAAATTTATATCGGAGTGTATGGGTGTGAATATGGGATTTATAAGGTTAAAACTAAAAAAGAAAAAAAACCTCATAGCAACTTTGTCAGGAATTTCTAACCGAATTCTGTCCAATATTATCTTGCGACGGATTACCAACAAAATGTTATTCAATTATTTATTTATTTTTTATTCATGAGACTCGGTCGTAAACCGGTCGGAAGATTCCGACAGTTTTCTGATAACTTTATTTCCGACGCTATTCGCTCGTAAATTTGTCGAAAACCTGTCGGTAATTTTTTCGGTATTTTTGTCAAAAATCGGTCGGAAATCCGGCGATAATTTTCGACCGAAATTTGCATGTCGCAAATTCCTTCAAGGATACCATTTTTTCTAGTAGTGAAATGACACATGCCGAAATATGACTCTTTAGATAAGTTGACTTATTTAATTTCAACTGTTAGATGAAATTGATGATGTCAGCAAACACTATTATTATTTTACACCGTCATATAACATTTTGTTATATATTAAAGATTGCATTCCCTATTTCATTCCATTTTCACTTAAATAAAAAATATCAATCTTTTCTTTCATTTTGTCTATCCTTATTAACTTATATATTCGCTCAATTTGGACAATGACTTACATTATACTTATTTTTAAATTTCCTAATACAAAATAATATAACATGTGAACAAACGTAAAAATATATACGTTATTATAACTATAAACAATATGTATAAACGTAAAATTATATATGCTTTTATACATGTAAAATTGTTTTCTTATAATAAATTAAAAGAACATGTACATAAATATAAAGTTTACAATTCAATCTTTGTCTATATTTATCCGTGTTATCATAAAACAATAATCTAATATAAATTAAACAAACAAAAACAAACTTTGAAATTAAAAATCTATTTTAGGTGGAAATATTGGCATGTGGTCAATAACCTAATTAAGTGACATCGGTCAATAAACTTTGAGTTATCATAAGTAAGATAAAATAAGATGTAACTTCAAATTAATACATTACAATTCAATGTTTTTTAGCCAAATATAATTATTAACATTTAAAGTATCACTCAATGTTGTACTCCTTTTGAAACAGGATGATAATACATGAAAAGGTTATATATAAAGGAGTCATTAGTTACAAATTCTTTTTTTCTATTTTTTTTCTTTTAATTTTCTTGATAATAAAATGATTTTTCATTCCTGAAAACCAAATAAATTTATAAAAAATGCATTTAGATGAAAAGTTTGTTTCCGTTTTCCTAATTCGAAAGTTGTAAACGATAAAATAAGAGTTTTCAAAATTTAGTCTTGGTAAAAGAAGCATTTGTTTTGAGAAAAATCAACTTCCTTTTAGATAAATTTTGTAAAAGATTTTCAAGTTGTCTCTAACTTAATTGGCCTTAGTTCCAATTTTCTTCTTGTTATTTTTATATATCATGGGTTAATATTAACTAATAAATAAATTGTTCTCAATGATTTTACATTATTCACACGTATATCATTTAAAGATCCAATTTATTACATATGTTTTTGAGTTACATGTTATATTAATTGCATTCTCATTTGAGGTCCAGGTATGTGCATACGACTACAAAAAATGAAACCGGCCTTTTACAAGAGTCAACAAAAAACATTATTATTACATTAGCAAAGTCAAACATATCTTTCAAAGTTTCATAAAAGACACAAAAAAGTGTTTGACTTATGTCTGTCTCCATGTGAAATAATAGAAAGGAGACTGTTCTTGTTCAAATTATCCAAAGTTTAGGATGAATGTATTCCAAAGAAATCATGATAAAGTTAGTAAGATCAAATGCAGTTTTGATTCTTGAATTGAAATTTTGTTTTGAACGGCAAGTATATTAAGCTAGCGAGAAGTTAGAAAAAGAAAACAAGGATATCAAAATAAAACAAAAAATAAAAACAAAAACCAACACACACATATATACTATAACACACAACATAGATGGATGGATGAAGGTTAGGAGTGTAAGATATATACGAAAGTGGGGTTTGAGAGGAATGAAGCCTGGTCCGATATCGTCATCTTAAACGAAGAAAATGAAAAAGAAACAAGTCTCTCTTGCAAATTCATTTAATCGAAAATGATGAATGCATCGAGCCAGCCAACATCCCACACAAACCACTACTTAATTATCTCATTATTCTCATTAAAGATGATGAATACGAACTACATCTCATTGCCTCTACCTATTTGTTGTATGAGAGAGAGAGAGAGAGAGAGAGAGAGAGAGAGAGAGAGTTATGAAATAATGTAAAACCCTAAGGCCATGATGAGGAATATATAGGAGAAAAGAGGGGTGGGAGAGAGAGGTAAAAGGAGACTTGAAATTTAAAAACCTACAGAGTATATTTTAATATTTTTTTTTTACCATATCTGTACCTCAAGGTGAGTACACACACAGACCCTCAAATTGAGAGCAAGGTTACATCTTCTCAATGTATTTCTATTTATTTACTTTTTATTAATGATATGATATGATATAATATAATATAATATAATATAATATAATATAATATAATACTCCACAGATATTAATTTATAGTATGTAATAAATTCAAGAAGATAGATATGAAATATTATCATAATCATTATGTTTTCAAGAATTTATTTAGATGAATCAACTAATTCATATACTATTAAATAGGGTTACATAAACAGTTATTAGACAAAATTACATACATATATGATACATCGGATAATATTTGATACATATATATCGGTAGAAGAAAATTTAATAAAAGATAATAGAGAGACATAATTTATAGACCTAAAAATCAATCTAATTGTATTTAAAATTTGTCCTTTGTGCACTGTATTTTATCAGATAGAGAAAAATTGTTATATATATTTATTGTATAAGGTAGGGTTGTACACGAAACCGTCAAATCGGACTAAACCGGACGAACCGGTTTATACGGTCCGGTTTGGCCGATTTTAAAATCAATATACGCCCGGCCAGTTTATAAATATTAAAAACCGGTTTACAGTTTATAGTTAAAAACCGGCCAAAACAACTGGACCGTCCGTGTATATATATCATATAATGAAATTTTTATTTATAATCATATATATATATATATATATATATATATATATATATATATAGGAGTAGGATAAAAAAAAAAGTTTAAAATTTGTAAAAAGTTGAGGAAGCATTGTGAGATGACGTACATGTGTCAACTTTGGAAGAAAAAAAAATTTATTTTTTTAATAAAAAGATATTTAAAAAAATAATATTTTTTTATTTGAAAAAAAGAAAATCGGAAAAAAAACAAATTTGGGAAAAAAAATTGAATTTTTTTTTGATAACATCATCTGCAACGTCATATGATACACATACAAAATATTATGCACAAAAAATATGATTCATATTAATGATGGACACAAAAAGACTAGATATTCAACTATAATGCACACATAAAATGTTCATCATAGGTGTGCATCATAAATGTGTATCATATTTTTTTCGTACATAACTTTTTTCGAGCCAAAAAAAAAAAAATTTCCTCAAAAAAGAAAAATTCGATTTTTTTTATTAAAAATATTATTTTTTTATTTAAAAAAAAAAAAAAAAAAAATTCAAACTTGCCAAATGTTACTCCAACAATGCTCCTCAATTTTTTACAAAATTTAGACTTTTCACAAGAACCCTCCCTTATATATATATATATATATATATATATATATATATATATATATATATATATATATATATATATATATATATATATATATATATATATATGATATAACGATTAATAGATTTATATTTTTAAGTTTGATATGTATTTAGACTTATCTAAATTTAGTCTAGTATTCTTTTTAAATATATAACATTAAGAACATCAATACTTTTAAACATTAACTTTACTTGTATATATTTTGTCAAAAAAAAAACTTTTAAAAAACTTTACGTATTTACCCAAAAGTCTTTTTGAACCTACAAAATAAATAAACTATAACAAAAAAAAATTACGTACTTATTTAGGAAATAATAAAAAGGTAAAAATATCCAAGCATAACCAATAGATCTTATTGGTCACGCCAAACAAAATAATAAACTTTAACAAAAAAACTTTACTTACTTATTTTTGATTAAAAGAACACTAGTTTCATTTAATATTAAGTTTACGTTATTATTATCTTTTAGTATTTTAAATAAATATATATTCTATTTCAAAAGAAAAAAAAGTCGAAACCGTAAAACCGGCCAACCCAACCAAACCGGCATATCCGGTCTAAAAATTTACAAAACCATATAATCCGGTCAGATCCATATTTTTTGTCAAAAACCGGCTAAGCCGGACCGTATACATCTCTAGTCTAAGATACAATCATTCAATACATTAGATTGATTATTAGACATATTAATTAGGTCTACAAATCATTTCTTATATGATTATTCATTGAATTTATAATTATTATAAAAAGTAATGTACTTATAAGAAGAAACAATTTGCATCTCTTTTATATTTAAGTTGTTATATTCCGATGATTTGATCATTCTTTAATTATATATTTAATCAAAAATCATAGAAAAGAATGAAAAAAAAAAAGAGGGATTATTCTTATTTGGACATTTACGTGCCTAAATTTTGGTGGAATTTTCTAATGGAGACTTATTTATGTTGTAATTGTTTGATTCACTATAAACTTTAACATTTGTAAACCAAGTGTTTGCTAAAATGCTTTTCCAAAAATATTTTTGATAAATTTGTTGAATTTGTTTATTATATTTGTGATTTAGCAAACTGTTGAATTTGATTATTATATTTGTGGGTTCGATTTGTTAACGTTGGTTAAAGAATGAACTGAAACTTTCATATATTGAATATCAACAGGGAATCAGGGACGGAGGAACATTAAGCCGAGTAAAATCAAGTGACACCACTTAATTTTCAAAAAATGCAACAGTTTATTACTGAAAGTACATAACTATCCCTCTAATTCTTTATACTTGATACAAATGACCCCACTAATATAATTGAAAAACAGTTTGTGTCAATGATATGTGAACTTCTCAGTTTCCTATGCCCTACAAGTGTTTGCATAACCTCCAAAGTCTAATTCGTTTTTGAAAGATTTCAAATCCAATTAAAAAGACATTAAGCCGAGTAAAATCAAGTGACACCACTTAATTTTCAAAAAATGCAACAGTTTATTACTGAAAGTACATAACTATCCCTCTAATTCTTTATACTTGATACAAATGACCCCACTAATATAATTGAAAAACAGTTTGTGTCAATGATATGTGAACTTCTCAGTTTCCTATGCCCTACAAGTGTTTGCATAACCTCCAAAGTCTAATTCGTTTTTGAAAGATTTCAAATCCAATTAAAAAGACTTAATTAGTTAAATTTATAATAAAAATCAAATCAAATCCTTTACTGTAAATTAACAAAATAGTGTTATTCACATTAATTCAACTATAAATAAAGTTGATTCAAATTGGAATTTTTCATTTTTTTTATAGTTTCGAGCTTACAATCTTTGTAAAATTAAAAATTATCTTCTATTTTTATGAAATACAACCTTTTAAGTATTGTTTGTTATTTTAGTTACAACCCTTAGAGTTGTGATTATCAAACTCAATATTATTTATGTTTATTGAGTACAATTTGTTTAATAAAATGCCAAAACATGACTGACTGACTTAGAATACTGAATATCTTGTTCTTTGGTTTAATTTTGTGTTTCAAAACTGTAAATAATATTGAGAAACTATTCATGTTATAAAACCAACTTGATGAATGGTATTTTAGTTACGCTCGTTTTTTTGTTTTGCTTTTTCTTTCGCGTGTTATAATTAATAACGACCCCCCTAACAATAATTTCTGGCTCCGTCCCTAAATATCAGTGCTTTGATTGTTTTTCAAGTGCAGACACAAGTTAATGAAATGTCGTGAAGTGTACGTACTTAAGACAATGTTGGCTACGTAACAAGTGAGTTTTGTGTTGTGGCTTCTTTTTATGTAGTTAAAGTGATCATTGTATAAAAATTAGGGGGTTTACCTCGGGTGTTGCAGCGGAGCCTTATTTGAAGTCAAAAAAAGAAGAAAACCATTCAAAACTTTAAACAAAGAAAATTATATAAAATTATATATAAACCTACATTATAAATAAACATTAACCAAAAAAAACTCATACCTTTAAAAAAAAAAAAAAAAACTCTTTAAAGAAAAAGATTATGAGCAAATTACCAAAATAATCACCTATCACTTACACTTTACAAAAATAATCACCTAGTTCGCGACGGATTTCTCGCGACATTTTTTTCGTCGCGAAAGTACACATATATTAATTAGACCAATAATAATTCGACACGTTGTCGCGACACTATTCATTTCTCGCGTCAATATTCATTTTCGCGACGACGTGTCTGATTTTTATTGGTCTGGTTGTTTATGTATTTCTCGCGACGATAAAGTGTCGCAAGAAATTCGTCGCGAATCAGATGATTCTTTTTGTAAAGTATAAGTGCTAGGTGATTATTCTGGTTATTAATTCAAAGATTATATATAAAACTACATTTAGTAAAGAAAGAAACAAAAGTCTTTGTAAAACTACAAAATAAACAAACTATAACAAAAAACCTAAAGTCTTTAAAAATGTATAAAATAGTTAAACTATAACAAAAAATTCTACTCATTTAAGAAAAATTAGCAAAGCCAAGCCAAGCCAAAAGATCTCACTGGTCTATTTGACTTTATGTATGTAGTGTTTGTAAAACTACAAAATAAATAAACTATATGAAGAAAAACTTACCCAAAAATCTTTATGAAACTACAAAATAAATAAACTTTCACAGAAAAGTTTACATACTAATTTAGAAAATAATAAAAAAGTAAAAATAGCCAATCTAAACCAAGAGATCTCATTGGTCACGCCAAACATAACCAAGAGATCTCATTAGTGTATTCGACTTATAAATAGTGCTTAATATTTAATAAATGTTATAAAAAAGAGATTATCCGTACGTTGTAGCGGGACCTTTCTTAAAATTAAAAAAAGGGAAAAAAACCGTCTTATTCAAAATTCTAGACCAAAAAAAAAGATTAATTATTTAATAGATATTTTATAAACTGTCATAGAAATAAACACTAACCAAAAATCTCATCAAATTCAAAAAGACTAATCTAAAACTTTAAACAAAATACACCAATAATGTTTTTATACAAACACTATAAAATAAAATAAAACCCAAAAACTTTATCCATTATGTAGAAAGAAGAAAAAAGTTTAATATAAGCCAAGCCGTGAAGTCGAGCCCAGCCAAGCCTCCAAGCCATGCCAAACAAAGGATTTTAATTGGCCATTTTAGCACATAGAATAGTAGAAACTAAAGTTGCTAAATGTTATGTACGAGGGTGTTACCCCGTGCGTTGCAGCAGGGCCTTTTTGAAGAAAAAAAGAATCACCAAAAACTTTAAATAGAGAAAAACATATTATTATTTGATAAAACTACAAAACATAAGTAAACACTTACCAAAGAAAAAAAAAAGAATAGAAGAAACTCACTTAAAATTTAAAATAAAGATAAACATATAACCATTTTATTAAATTACGGCATAAAAAAATCATAACAAAAAGCCTTATATTTCAAAAGAATAAAAAATAAATAGATTTTATTAGTTATCTATTGAAATGAAAGAATGAAAAAATAAATAAAGTAAGTCAGACTCAAAAATCTCATTGGTCAAGTCAATAAAGATATTATTGGTTGATATGGTTTATAAATAGTGTATAACATTTGATAAATGTTATGTATAACATTAATAAATGGTATATGATTAATAGTGTTTAACATTTGATAAATGTTATGTAGGTAATGTAGGTTAGAAGTATAATGAAGTCCGCGCTTTGCTGTGGGTTTGAAGTTTTTATTTATTTATTTGCGCTGATTTCAATCTAAATATATTGAGTAAAGATATTTGCTTGTTGTAGTAGAGTCTTGATTAAAGGGAAAAAAATCAACTACATAACTTTGTATAAAAAAACACACAATCATTTTCTGAAAGAAAAACGTACTAAACATCAACTCAAAACTGATCTTTTTATAAAAAAAAAATGAAAAGCTTAAAAAAAAATGAAAAATAATAATAAAAAAGAATTGAAATTTCTTTTAGAGAGGAGCAGAGTTCGAACCTGCGTCTCCTGGCTGTATAACATAAGACCTAACGACGCTGCCAAATTCCTATTTCTAACAATTTTTGCAAACGCCGAAGTTTATAAACAATTGTGTAAAAAGAAAAGGAAAATAAATGTAAGAAGCAAGAATCAAACTCAAGCCTCCATGTTAAACAACAAAGGACATAACCACCCAACAAAGTAAGTTTTTTGTAATAATTTTTGTTAAATAACACTTTTAAACCCAAAAAAAAAAAAAAAAAAAAAAAAAAGGGAATTTGCAGGTGTGTTTTGTTGACTTTTTTTTACCTAAAGTAGTTATATTATTTTTTTAATGCCAAAAACGACAATCTTGTGTCTGAAACGGCAACTAATTTTTGATGAATGTATTATATAGTAATTACTAATGTTGTATACGTCGATACTAAAATGGTTAGACTAAAAATATTTATGGCGGAAAATTATCGATGAGAAAAGATGTGCTGATGACACGTGTCAAATGAAACGCTGCTTTATTTAATATATAAATATAGATAAGAAACCACCACAAAAATATTAATAAAGGTTATTACCTCCTAACACAGTCACTTGGATTTGAAACCCAATTCTTCCAGTTTTAAGTTATAATAATCCATTCGCATAGACGATCTTATTGCGCCATTTCCAAATGCAACAAACAAGAATGTAACACACGCCATAAAAGACCTTCAATGTAACGACCCAATATTGTAAAAAGGACTAAAGATATATTAAGTTTTGGTCTAGGACCACTTTTGTAATGAATTTGACACTCTGGTTTAAAAGTGTCATTATGGCAAAGTTCGATGTTTAAATTATAAATTGTTATAAAATCTCGTATTTTTATATATTTAGATAGTTATAGAAGATGTAAGAAAGGAAAAAAAATAGATCAAGAGTGTGTTTATGTGTGAAACGAAAGAAAAAGAAAATGGAAACGGTAAAACTCGTTTCGATTGATTCGTCGCGTATATTCACCGGATAAACAACTAGATTATACCACTTAACTCCTGGGTTTGAGACGATCATTTTGGTGCAAATGAAAGTTCCATTCGTGAAGGTTGGTCTTGGGTCGTTTCGAAACTCGGTTTCGAAACGGAAGGTATAACTCGATTTTTATGTTTACATGTTGATTCTAAGTCGTGTGTTATCATTTGATATCGTTTTTATTAAGTTTTTTCGAGTTAAGAAGTTTGTAACAATGGAGGTTGCAAACTTAAGGACGAATATGAAGCATACGGTTCAACCGGCGGTTGGAAGTATTTAAACGTTAATTTTGTTTCGCAAGTTGTTATGTAAACATTTGTTACGCTAGAGTGTTATGCGACATCTGTTACGTTAAAAGTGTTGCGAAAACTTGTTACGGTGAATTGCCAACCGGCGGTTGAGAGATTTCAAATGGCGGTTGGATTTGGCCAACCGGCGGCTGGAATTGCTCAACCGACGGTTGAGCTTTCTGATGGAAAAATTCATTGTATTGTTATATCCGTTATTCACTGATAGTTAAAAGTTGATACTATAGTATTAACGGGCATTTTCAATCAGGTTGTTCGTAATATCGTCTCCTAGATCTTGTGTTGTTTACCAAAGACTTGGAGGTGAGTACAATGAGATTTGCAAAACCAAGCATTAAGAAAATAACGTTTGAAAAATAAAGAAAAGTTTTTATGGATAATTTTATCACATGAGATAAACCCAAAACAGGATAACTCGTCTATTTTATATCGAGTAGTTATGACTACTCGTGCTTGGTTTATGTACTTTGCGTTAAAGTACACGTTTATTTTAATTGTAAACATTGATATAATTATTAATTACGGGTAGTTGTAGCTGCTCGTAGATATATATTGAGACCTAGTATGATTGACTAGGTGATAAGTGCTAGCCAATGTGTTATGTTTTGACCATGTAGGTCAAAATAGTTCTCGGGAATTCTAGACCTCATTGGCAACACGTGGTACTGACACGTGTGTCTCATGCTAGAGTGATGTCTTGATCATGTGAGATCAACCGCAAGCATCACGTGGGAGTGTGGAGGTGAATACGATGACAAACCGTGGAATCCCCCTTAACGATAAGGCATTGATATGCCAAGTCGGAGTAGTGAAATGCAACATTTTGGGTTATTATAAAAATTGGGAGTCGGACCAATAATTATAATAATATGCGAAATGTGCGAGTAGCGAACGGGTAGTAGCCCCGAGGGCAGGATCTTATTGGATTGATTGCTTAGGGATTAAAATGGACCCTAGTAAAGTGATAAGTGCGTTGCTTGAGGAATTAATTAATGTTGAGAATTAATTTCGTATACATTTGTTTATCATATCTTTGATTATTTTAATCATATCTGCTTGTGAGGTTGCAGGAATGGTTTGGGGTTTAGTAAAGACATAATTTGATTGTATTAAATGTTTTTAATAGTCTTTACTATTTATTGTCTCGCTAGCTTTACGCTGATACTCTTTTTCCAAACTTGTCTTTTGCTTGTAGGTCACTTAGATTTTTGGTGAGAAGGGATGCTTTGGGGTAGTTTGTGATTCCCCGTGTCTTTTAGAACTATTAACAGCCTGTATAATATTTGTATTATATTATAAATATTAATGTAACGTATGGTTTGTAGTTATTTAAAATTATGAGAATCACAAATTATGTTTTAAATCACGGTGTATCCGTTGTATTACTCTGAATATTCAAAAAGTTTTTGAAAAACTTGATTTTCAAAACCATGACGTACAAATTGGTATCAGAGCCGCATTGCGAGTGAACTGAGTACAGAGACCAGTGTTCAGACTCGTGCAAAGACGCGGTTCAAACTTTTTGTGACGTCCCGTCTATTTGAGGTACTTGAGTTACCGTCATTATTTATATTTTATTCGCAATTGATTTCGACCCTTGTATTTCGCTTTGTTTTTGCTCGCGATTTACTGTTATTGATTATCGGGTTCTCGTATTTACTGGTTTGTCCCTCGAGACGTGTTAATATTATTTTATCTAAGTGCCAATTAGTTATTATCCTCATATTTATAAGTTAGAAGGTTTATGCCAAATTTGTCGGTTATCGGATCCTTTATCCGCGAGTTATCGCACTTTTACTCTTGTTTACTCTTTTACCGAAATCGTGCGAATCTCGAAATCGAAAGTGAAAATATAAAATTAAATGAACCTAATATAAGGTAAATCAAAGTGTGAACTTTCCTAAGTTCAACGCAAAAAGAATCGGGAACTTTCGGCGAACGAAACTCCTTAACGAAGCAATAACGCGAAAAAACGAAAATCAGAAAGTGCAGGAAATCACCCGGTGCGCAGCACCAGGTCATAGGTGCGCAGCACCACTTCCCAGAATTCAAAAATCTTACACTTTTGGTCCTTATCTCGTTTTACCCATCCACCACCCAAACCAACCAATCATATTACGACCTTTTGCTCAGTTTTCTGCGAGGTTACAAGCCCCAAAGTGTGTCATAACACTTTTCTTTTAATTTCTTTTCTTTTCACTTTCTTAATTCAAGAAAACACACACACACTAACTTTTCCATTTTTCTCTCTAGTTTTCTCTCTATCAATCACCATTTCCAGAATATTATCACCATTAAAATCCATTTCTAATCCATACAAAACGTTCTAGACTTCAAGAGAAGCAAAAGGGTGTTGTTTTTACCGGAAAAGGGCCACTTTTGCAAAGGTTTTGGAGCTCTAAATCCGTCCAAAAGACCATCCATTCATTTTCATCCGGTAGAAATCACCTTCTTATCATTATTTACTGTTTTTATTAATTGCATGTATGATCTAAGCCATAAAAATGAGTTTTTGTAAGGATTTATACCACTTTGTTTACAAAAACGATTTTTATATAAACACTACCTAGATCTATGTTTTGTGGGTAAAAGTTATTTAGAAACCATAAAAATGATGTTTTATAAGTTATTTACTGGTTACATGTCGAGATCTTTGAGTTACAAAACGATTTTTGCAAGAAAAACACGAATCGGGAAAATGGCAGCAGCCAGGTGCGCAGCACCTGTGCCCAGGTGCGCAGCACCGGGCTGCTGACCTCCCGAAAATGTGTTGTTTACTCGCTTAAAACTTGTTTTCACGTTCTGGTCTTTTGTCAATAATATTATGGGACTGAGATAAGTAAAAACAGTAATAATGGTGACATTTTGTACATTCAAATCCTTCGTTTTACTAATCTTTGGCGTTGTTTGTGTTTCGGAGGCGGATATTCTCATCGTGGTACCACCGAAGTTGTCATTCCAATTCTGGTCAAATCAAGCGGAGTTAGTGGTATAACTTGTTACTCTTGTGAATCATGTGATTTCATTATATGTGTATTATTCGGTTTTAGCCTTGAAAATCGGTTAGGATAAAGTATTAGACCAACACTCGTGCGTTTGATCGATTTGGACAAAATGTTAAAATATAAGTAACCCAAGTATTATGCAAAGCTAAATATGGTATTATGTATTATGTATAATGGTTTAAAATGCATTGTTGATAAGCGGGAAAGTGATTGAATAAATGGACTAATATATTATGACGCGGAAGCTCTGCCGAAATTTCACCTCACAACTTCTTTACGACTTAAAACACTTATGTAAATAAATTGTATACCAAAGTAACATATTATACAAAAACATTGTCTTTGGACTCAAAGACACCAACGCAATCCCGAATGTCATAATATTACTTAAATGGACATTTTAAATCTTTGCGATACTTTAAACTTCGTCTCAATTTCATCATTGTTTTAAGTCATCAAAATGTGATTTTTCGACAAACTTTATAAATGGTTTTGAAAGACATTTTACTCAAAACATTTTTGGTATGAAAAGACTTCAAATTATTCTAAGTGTCAATTGGACTTTTAATTTGATTTTGACTTTAATAAGTCAACTTAATTGACATTTGACTCTTATAAGTCAACATGATTTAAATTTGACTTTCATAAGTCAACATAATTGACCTTTGACTTTTATAAGTCAACACTTTTAATCTTGGTCAACTTAATGAGCATTTATATTAATAATCCTTTCGACTCGGAGTTATCATTTGCTTCCAACGGTCGCTGTTGACGTGAAAGATCGATATCTTACCAATCGGCCCTTTTCTGGCGCGGAACATCGTCTTCTTAATCCGTCATCCTTATTCGATTTATTAAACGTTGGAATATTATATAAAACTTAATCTTAACCGACAAGGCTAAACCGGACCTAGACTTATAGAGGTACTGAGACTGTGTGTTTATTGTTTAAGGCACTTAGACGGTGGGATTGTGAGCCTGTGATTGTATTTACCCGAGATTTGCTGGAATTGTACTGTGAGTTATTCGTAGCCCTTGTCTTAAATATTTTGGGCTGTAAAGCGTGTTTTAAAATGTCTGCTTGTATGCGGAATGTTGTTGATTATCTTGTTTGCCTAGTGGATTAGGTCTGCCTTAGATTAAGCCATTAGCCCTTGTTGGGGCCCCCTGATACACTTGTTAAGCTTTGAGCCCAACGGTTACATATATATAGATCTGTATGGGTTATAGACCTAACCCTCTCTGCTCGGTAGAATGTTTCTAGGAGTGGAAGTTATGGCCAGTTAATTATTTTGTTACCTTTGGTTGGCGACCTCAGGATTTGGGGTTGTACGGTCAGGTTCAGTGTATGAATAGTCTAGGCAAAGTACCTCTCACTATTGGTTGTTGAAAACAAGATATATCATTTGAAATTAACGTTGTTTTGATGAAACTTGTCGATGGGTCACTTTTACTATAAAATTGCGAATAATTCACCAACATGTTGTTGATGTCGTTTTAACGCTTTGCAGGAAATTGAGGATTTCCGTGATCATGCCATAGTTTATTTTTGGATCGCATGCTTTGGGGAAATTTGAATTTGAATTGTTTATTGTAATTTCCATGACGATCCTTTTGTTGATTTCTTTTGAAATTGTATTCGTACTTGGCGCCTCATCGCCTTGACTTATTGATGTATTTTGTAACATTTGGCATGATCATTTTAATTTGATGTTTTGTTTATCGGTTATATTGTTGTAATCTTGACTTTGATATTATAACTGGAACGCCCTGCGTTTCCGCTTCCAAGCGGGGTGTGACAGAAGTTGGTATCAGAGCCAAAGGTTATAGCGAACCGAGTGATTTTAACTGAGTAAATCACTTGGACTATGACCATAGGCTTTTTGAATCGATTTTCTCTGATTGCAATGTGTGCACTATTTTTCATACGTGTTTATTTCGCGTTGATTTTGTGGCGTTTGGCCTTGTTTTTGCACACATTTGCTGATCGAATTTCTTTCCTTTTATTTTAGGACGATGGCGCCTAAGAGGAGAGTTGCGACACGAAGTTCGGCTAGGCGTGCTACTGCGAACGCGAGGGCTAATACCGCGAATCAGAATGCGAGAGCGAATACGTCTAACTCAAGAAGGAACAATGTGGAGAACAATGAATCGAATCCTGACATGGCTCAGATGATTGCTCAACAACTAGCGGCGATGATGCCCGAGCTTGTAGCTCAACTTCGAGAGGGCACCGCCCAAGGTAATGGTTCGGGTTCCGGAAACCCTGAGCCGGTGGTTAATAACGAAGGTCCTGAGTTGGTTGTTAATAACAACGGCCCTGAGCCGGTTGTCAATAACGAGGGTCCCGAAGTCGTGATCACTGGATCGGGTAGAGCGGAGGGCTCAGCTCGTCGTGCTGAATGCACAATGAAGACCTTTATGAGCTGCAAAGCCCCGGAGTACCGCGGAAATGAGGGAGCGACTGGAACGCTTCAGTGGATGGAGAAGCTAGAATCTATTTTCGATGCTATCGACTGTGCGGACAAAGATAGAGTCCGATTCGCTACGTTTGTGTTTCAAGGAACGGCTCTGACATGGTGGAACTCGGTCGTGAATGTGCGAGGCCGAGCGGAAATTAAGACCATGACTTGGGAACAATTGAAGGAGTTAATGATTATTGAGTATGTACCTGAATCCGAGATTCAGAAGTTGGAAGATGAACTGTGGAACTTGACCATGGTTGGGTCAGATATTCAGGGATACACAACGCGTTTTCACGCTTTGTCCCAACTGGTTCCACACTTGGTTCGACCGGAGCTCAAACGAATCGGTCGCTACACTCACGGATTACCCCCAGCAATCCGTAAGAGTGTCCTATCCAGCAAACCGAGCACGTTTCAGAGCGCGGTTGAAATTGCGATTACTTTGACTCAGAATGCGGTTCGTGATGGTGAACTACCCCCGATGATTGTTAAGCAAAACTCCAGT